>CM021102.1:477380461-477539959 GCA_007115665.2 Sequoiadendron giganteum
ATGGAGGATGTGTGGGGTTTGATGGAGGGATATGAGAAACCATAGTAGATGGAGGATGAGAAATGATGGATAAAGGGACATAAGGACCCAAAATGGATTTAGAGGATGAGGGAGGAAGATGGATGGTTGTTTTGAGGTAATATGATGGAGGAGGGGGGATGGCGGCAAATGACTTGGTAGAACAATGGAAAGTACCTCTTGTGCCTTTAGAAGAGGATCGTTTAGGATGTATAGAGGTTGTACCAACATCTTTAGAGTGTAGGTTTTGGGAGATATATCCAAGACCATGTGTGCCTGGATGTTCTTTGACTTGAATGGGCTCTAACATTCCTTTCTCATGAAGGCCTAAACCTTTTCCTTCATAGCTCATGTTTTCGAGCATGTGATCTATGGTAGGATTCTTCTTCTTTTGGAAGCATGATGCGAGTGTGTTAGCAGGTGGAGGAGGAAAGGTGGTTCCTATACTTTGCTTTGCTTCTGTAAGAAGGCCGCCACGGATAAGTGTAATGTGACCAAGGTGGTATAAAAGTGGCGTTGGGATTGGTGATGAAGGATCATGCGATGGAGAGGAGGGGATAGCCACATCAGGTGGAATGAGTGATAAGGGAACATGAGAGGAATTGGGGATTATGATGGAATCTAGATTTATGGCAGTGAATGATAAGGGCTCATGAGATGGAGTGATTGGATCTTGAATGTAAAGGGGATCATGGGATGGAGTGGATGAGCTAGTGTGATCTTGATATGAGGTGGAGGGGAGGATAGTATCATGAGATGGGATAGATGGGGGATTATGATCTTGGGATGTAGTGGATGGGATGGGAGGATCTAGATTTGGAGAAGGGGATATGCTTGTATGCTTTGGATCAAGCTCTTGGCACGAATCATCTTGTGTGGGATGTATGAGGATGGAAGAGTGTTGGAGGGACGCCTCAATTAGGGGAGATAGGAGGAGGGAGGATTCATGAAGGTTATGGGATTGAAGTTTGTGAGTATTAGGACTGGGAGGATGGGATTGGATGTCTTCAATGGATTGGGTGGATCTAGGAGTAGAAGATGGGGATTTAATGGATTCGATGGGTTTGACCGGCTCAACCATTTGGACAATGTTAGGAATGGTGATGGGAGGGATAGGTCTAGGATGGAGGAGGGCCTCATCACTAATGACAGTACATGATAGAGTGGGAGGGCATGATGTCTCTTTTGTCATGATTCCTTGGGCGAAATTTGGAAGGGATGTAGGATTAGGTAGAGTTATGGGAATGGATGGAGGATTAGGATTAGGGATTTGTGGATTAGGATTAGACTTGGGGATGTGATTGGATGGAGTACTAGGAGGAGATGGAGGATTAGGATTAGATGTGTGGATGGGATTGGATGGAGGACTAAGAGGAGATGGAGGATTAGGATTAAGAATTGGAGGATTATATGAGGGGATGTGTGGATGAGGATTAGATGTATAACTAGGAGGAGATGGAGGATTATGATTAGGTGAGTGGATGGGACTGTATGAGGGACTTGGAGTGGTTGGATGAGATGGAGGATTGAGATATAATGCGATAAAAAGGAGAGTGACGTAGGAGGATGTGGATGTTGGATTAGATTGGGAAGATGGGGATGGTGAGTGATAGTAGGAAGATGTGGATGAAGCATTAGAATGGGGAGATGTGGAATTAATGTAAGGGTATTGGGATGGGAGATTTTGATAGGAAGGCGTGGATGTTGGATTAGAACAAGAAGATTGAGGTGGTGAACCACCATAGCAAGAAATGTATAGTGCGGTTGCATAGGAGGATATGGATGGTAGATTAGGATGAGAGGATTGAGATGGTGGATTAGGATAGGAGAAATATTGGTATGGGGGATTGTGATAGGAATGTGTGAGTGTTGGATTAGGATGAGAAGATTGGGATGTGGGATTAAGGTAAAGGTATTGGGATTGCTCATGATGATAAGGATAACAGGATGTGGATGTTGGATAGGATAGAGGTTGAAAGGGAGGACATGATGAATATGTCAATGGTGAGGATGTTGGATATCCCTTGTCAAGGGTAGCATAAGAACCGTTATTAGATGTGGATGAAGGCATGGTAGGATAGTTCGAAGAAGTAGTGGGAGTTTGGGAGGTGATTGGAGAGAGCTTGCTAGAAATGATAGCATCAAGGGGATCTATATAAAAATCTTCATGATCAACAAGATTTTTGTTATCATCATCAACAGAGTTAGGATTCCCCTTAACTACTATTATTGGTCGTGTGAGAAGGGGATAAAGACTCATGATGGATACAGATTTAGCAAAAAAGAATAGATGATGGATAGAGAACTAGGATGGATTGGAAGCTCATATGGGGATTGGATGAAAGCTCAGATTGGGATTGAATAAAATCTCAGATTAGGATGATGGATTTAACGCTCAGATTAGAATTGGATTGGATCAGAGGATATGATAGGATAAGTTTGTTTTGGATTGGATGATGGATTAATTGATGAGGTATCAATTAATTTGATGATTGGATAAGGATTGGTTGTTGGATCAATTGATGATGTATCAATTTGATGATTTGGATAAAGATTCGATTGTTTAGATCAACTGGATAATATTGGTTTTGGATTGTTTGGATAAGTTGATGAATCAATTGATGATGTATCAATTTGATGATTTTGTATTTAGATTGGATTGATTGGATCAATTGATGGAATATCAATTTGATGATTTGGATTTGGATTGATTTGATTGGATCAATTGATGATATATCAATTTGATGATTTGGATTTAGATTGATTTGATTGGATCAAATGAAGATATATCAATTTGATGATTGGATTGATGATTGGATTTGATTGGATCAAATGAAGATATATCAATTTGATGATTGGATTTGATTAGATCAATTGATGATGCATCAATTTGATGATTGGATTGATGATCGGATTTGATTGGATCAAATGATGATTTGCATGGTGATTAGATTTGATTGGATCAAATGATGATGTATCAACTTGATGCTTTGGATGAGGATTGGATTTGATTGGATCAAATGATGATTTGGATGATGATTAGATTTGATTGGAGGGGATCCTAAAACCTGATTTGGAAATCACCCTAAGTGACTTATGATGTTGGTTGATCGATTTGAGCTAGCTAAATCGATGATCACGGCACCGAATCCGCCTTGAGATGGAAGGGGATTGATTTGGGCCAATGACGTTGACTTACAACACAAATCCACCTCAAGATAGAAGTAGATTCATTAGGTTGAAGACAAGGATTGATTATGTAGGATAATGATCAACTTAACGCCTTGGTCAATTCGAGAAAATAACTCCTAAAACAAGATTTAAGGGATTTTCGTTGAGAGATGATGATGAATGCAAAGGGAAGATGTGTTGTTGAAGATGTTTAGGTCTTACGATAAGATGGGTATCCCAAATGGTGGAATGATCAATGTGAATGTGGTAAATGGACGTTTTGGAATCATTAAACGGAGGCTTGGAATGGCTAAATGAAGGTTTGGATTGGTCAACTGAATATTTAGGATGATCAAATGGTCAAATTGAGACTTTGGGGGTTCGAACGGAGGTTTAGAATGGTCAAACGGATGAAATTGTCCATTCAACGGGGCGTATCCGCACTTCTGCAGTAAAGCTGTCAGAAACGTTGAACAGCAGGGGCGTATCCGCACTTCTGTAGAAAAAATGTTGAAATAGGGGGGCAAGTTCGCCCCTCTACAGTGGAAAATGCTGAAACAATGGGGCAAGTTCGCCCTTGTACAGTGGAAAATGCTGAAACAGTGGGGCAAGTTCGCCCCTCTGCAGTGGAAAATGCAACTTGGTTTGGATGAGGGATTTTGGCAAGGACTTAAAATGACTCAATGATAGTTTGACTTAACAAAATTTACTGGTTCTTCACAGAAAAACACTTTGAACAAGCACAATCCTATGATTAGTGTTAAGGGGTATGGCCAGCAAAGGTCTTACTCTAAGATGAACAAAGCTTCTTAAGAGTCCTCGATATATGCTCAATATGTGAGGCACAAACCGTGAACACCAGTCCGTCACAAGCGTGAGTCGAGAACCCCAGCAAGATACTGAAAGGCTCGGACCAACTCTTCACATCTATCTAGGTATCACCCTAGCTTTAACGCTTCGCCAATTACGACGCAACTAGATTGGGGTACAACTTTGGCTCTCCCTCCTTTATATACCCCGCTGGTACGTGTGGTTGGGATCGTCCCTTGGGGTGATGAAATCCCCAAGCAGGTCCCTCTAAGAAGAAAACACTAACCGTTTGCAACTACCCCCTTCGGATCCACACAAAAGTGCAAAGGGAGAGGATGAAAATGAATTAATGTCCCCTTAGGGTAATACAAATAAAACAAACACAGCAAGCAGTCAATTTACTTTCCCCTACTTATACTAAGTAAATAGATAAAGCAGTAAAGAAATATTTCCAAAGAATAAAACAAAGGCCCTGCAAGCAAATGTTAGTTGTTTATCTTTTTCCCTTTTGTGATTTGCAGCAAAATACTCAAGATATCAGCAAGGAATCTGACTTCACTCACCAGCAAACAGGATTAGTGGATTAGAGCACAAAACAACAAAAGAAAGAGATAAAAACAAAGCTAAAATGCCACTTTTTTACCTTCTCGAATGTGTTGTTAAGGGCAAATCCGCCCCTTTGCAACAAATAGTTAGAAAACACTGAACTGGGAGGGCGTATCCACACTTCTACAAAAAATAGTCAGAAACGTTGAATAGCAAGGGCGTGTCCACACTTTTCTGCAGAAAATAATCAGAAACGTTGAACAGTAAAGGCGTGTCTGCCCCTCTGTAGAAAACTCTCAAAAATGTTGAATAGCAAGGGCGTGTCCGCACTTCTGTAGAAAACAGTCAAAAACGTTGAACAGCAAGGGCGTGTCCGCCCCTCTACAAAAAATAGTCAGAAACGTTGAACAACAAGGGCGTGTCTGCACTTATGCAAAAAAAGTCAGAAACGTTGAACAATAAGGGCGTGTCTGCACTTCTACAGAAAATAGTTAGAAACATTGAACAGCAATGGCATGTCTGCCCCTCTGCAGAAAACAGTCAGAAACGTTGAACAACAAGGGCGTGTTCGCACTTCTGCAAAAAACAGTAGAAACATTGAACAACAAGGGCGTGTCCGCCCCTCTGCAGTGCCCGGGAGGGAAAGTCCACCCCTTTGCAGTGTTCAGGAGGGAAATTCCGCCCTTCTGCAACGTCCGGGAGGGCAAATTCACCCCTTTGCGACCTGAATCTGCAAACAAGCCAAATAACATAAAACATAAAACAAAGACCCCTTTGTGGGTCCCACCGGCCATGTCAGAAATGTGATCCCTTTAAAATGCTACTCCTAATGTGAGATGCTAAACAAAACTAATGATGCAATAACAAAAGCAATAACACTAAAAGAGGACACCTCAATAAGATTAGCCTAAGAAAATGGTGAAGCAAAGAAGTAAGATAAAACAATTGATGATTGAAGTTGGTTATACCTTTCCTTTGCTGCTCCTTCCTTGGTTGGCCCTTTGATTCTTGAAGAATTGTGTGCTCCTTGGATGACAATGGAGTTGAATGGATGCAAGATGAATTGATGATGCTAAGTGTTATGATAGATGAGAGCTTGAATGACAAATTTGCAAGAGTTTTGTTGCAAAAGACTTGATTTCCAAATTGAGGCAAATGAGGGGGTATTTATAGGCTAATTGGAATTCTCTAGAGAATTCAACGGTTGGGATTGATCCAACAAGATCAAGATGAAGGGCTATGGTGAGTTGAGGACTCACAAGCCCTCACATCTTGACATGTGGAATGTGAGATGTCTTAGGGTGGAGTGATGTGGAAATGAGGTGGAAGAGAAGATTCCATGGAGGAATAAAAGTAAATTAAAAATTCACAATGATTGAAAGAATCTAGTGGATAAGAGAGGGTCTCCAAAAAGATGGAGATTTGTCACATGTGGGTGATGTGACAAGTCCAAGGTTCTAGAAGCCTTGGGCACATGTAAAATGACATGTCACATTTGCATGGGGATAGGGTAAACCTTGGAAGAATAAAATGTGAGTTAAAAATTCACATGGGAAAGAGAGGAACCTTGGTTAAATAAATATGAATTAAAAATTCACATGGGGAAAGGAGTCTAGGCTAAAAAGGGTAAGTTGGAAGGTTGACCAGAAAAGGTAAGCCAAATGTGGCTAATGATTCTGATTAAGGTTGTGCAAACACATGATTAGGATAATTAATGAGAGATTAGGGACAAGTGGGAGATTATGGAGGATGTGACACTTAATCTTGATTAAGTGGTGCACATCCTAATCATAGATTAATTAATTTAATCTAGATTAAAAGAGGGTTATAGAGAGAGAAAAAGAGGAATTAAAAATTGGTTTTTAACCCAAATGGGTTAAATGACTAAATTAAATAATTTGTCATGTTTATTTAATTTAGAGAAGAAAAGGGGGTAAGGTAAAGTATTTAATTTATTTAATTACATACTTTAGGAACCTTAGGCAGAGAATGAAATAATGATTAAATAAATTATTTAATCACTCTTAATGAAATAGATGAATATAATAGACATTTTTTATCATGTGGAAGTGATCAATTTTAGATGTGTACACTAACAGTGCAAGGTTTCAGATCTATTTTTTTTCCTGTATTCTTCATATGAACAAAATATAACTCTTGTAAAGGCCATTGAGCCTAAGATTGTATTATAACTCTGTTTGTTGTTGAATAATACAATGGCTCGATCTTTTGGAGGGTGGGGTTTTTTACCCGAAAGGGTTTTCCCCATGTAAATTTTTGTATTCAAATTTTTGTCTTTCATGCTTATTGATTCTATAGTTTTGAATCTGTACATGTTGTTGAATCTGGCTTAGTCTACATGTACTTTTCTCAAAAGGGTAAATGTGGGAAATCAATGTCCCTGTTTCTGTTTTATGGCATAGTAGTTTGTGTCCTTGAGGTGATTTGAAGAAAATAAAAGTCAATAAGGCATTGTTGTTCTTAGATTTTTTGTTCTAAGATGCCCCTTCATTTTTCCCAACAAGTGGTATCAGAGCTTTCTTTTGGATGCTAGTTCTGGGTATTTCTCCTGTGAAGATTTCTTGGTCTGTCAGGCTTGACAAAATCTAGAGGAATCAGCTGATGTTTGATCCTTTGATGAGTAAAATTATTTGCTCTCTTGAGACAACACGTAATGTTGAAGACATTGAAGATGGATAATCTGGAGTTGATCATACTGTGATGATGTGGTCTGAGGTTCTTGGTTGGCAGCAAATGATCCTAATGCAAGGGGTGTGAGTGTATGCTTATGGTTGTGTTGCAGCAGAGTGTGGTTCATACTGGGTGTCTGTGTGAGAGGCTCCCTAATGGTATGGAATTCTTGGGTTTTTATTCAGTCATGGAGTATTGTGTGTGTGCTAGGTGTTCTGACTTAGCATTGAAGGTGTTGTTCTCTATTACCCTGATTGCATAAAGGCTATGAAGTTGATCTTTGGGTGGTCTGAGAACTTTTGAATAGCCTGGCTCTCTCTTATGCTTTTGCATGAATGTGGTTTTGGAATTGGTCTAAAATGGGCTCAGAGTTCCTATATAACATGTATCTTGTACTAGCATGTTTCAATTTCATGTTATTTGGCTTTCAAGGTTTTCTATAGATTTTCCTAAAAATTCTATGATGTATATTCATGTTATTTTTCATTGTTGTGGTTAACCATGATGGTTGTGTGCAGACTCTTGGGTCATCCAGATGTATAGTGGATATGGATGTGCATGGGTGTTTTGGAAACATGGTGGTTTTGCAGATTTTGCACTATCAAGGAAAACTTGTGGTTATGAGGAGCTATTGTTAAGCTATTTCCTAGACCTTGGCTTTTGGGGTGTGACTAGATGAGATAGTTTTAGTTTGACATGGTCTTGAGAAGGTTTGATGTCTTATCTACATGGGAGTGTTGGTATGTGATTTTCACTCAGCATTCTTGTGGTGTTGCTTACTAGTTTCCTAGACTATGGTGCTTGAGTTGTGGACATGATTGGAAAATTGGATTTTGTTTTAATCTGGTGTTCGAGTCAATTTTTTTTACATTGTTGTTTTCTCTTTGAGATCTCAGTTTTGTAGTTTCCAGTCCGATGATAGATTTGCAAGCTTCATTGATTAGATCTATGGGTTGAGCATGTTGTGGGTTGTCTTTACCTACATGTTTTCTATAGTACAACTCAGAAGTGGACTGCCAATATCCACGAGGTTGTTTCAGTGTTGATGTAGATCTGTTAGCTGGCCTTGTCTATGGTCACTTGTGCATTGGCGTGGCTACTTTAAGATGAGAGGAAGGATAGTGTTGAGTACCTAAATAGTCAATTATGGGGACCTGTAGTGTGTGTATCATGATGTCATGGAAGGCTTGGGTACACTAGTTAGTGTAAGCTTTTGATAGTGATGGTGTGGTCTACATGGTTTGGAGATCTTGGTGTTGTTTGGCATTGTTGTAAGATGGAAATTTTGTCAATTGTACCTGGTGGCTTTTGAGATCAGCAGTTGTTTGGTCATGATGCTTAGAAAGCTTGGTGTCAAAGTTCAATGGGAGCTTTAGCAATGATTGTGGATTCATCACTTGGTGGTGAATGATCTTCTTTAGTGTTGCAAATGTTACTAGGAGGGACTCTTAGATCTTGTTGCTGCAAAAGGGTTCTTTTGCATTTGCATGGACACTATTTGAGGATGTGCAACATCTTGGAACTATGGAGGACATTTGGAGTCTTTGGCTAAGATGTTGGTGGTGCTTGACAGGTGATGTTGGTTTAGAGTTTGTTTTCTTGATGTAATGTATACTCATGCTTGAGCATTATAGTTTTGGCATGTTGTATTGCTCTCAAAACCATAATTTTTTCACTTGAAGCGTGGTATCTCCTAAAGGGGATGTGTAGATCATGATGTCATGATAAGTTCATGTTTCAGATGTTTGGAGCTTTGACAGTGGTTTGGTAATTATTTGTTATGCTTGAGAACATCATGTTAAGTGCAGTAATGTAGGATTGGAGTTTAGCATGAGATGATCAGTTGCAGGTGTTCATGTGTACATGGAGAATAAGGTGAGCCTGAAATACCTTTGAGAAAGGTGTTGATCACAATTGAAAATCCGAGTAGCCTACACCTTGGTTGGATGTGAGTTCAACAAAGATCAATGAGGAGATTTCTTAGGGATGAGTCATGGTGGCTTGTATATCTTGGAGGATCATTTTATTTTTCACTCTTGGTCTACTCGACAGTGAAGTCTATTTGAGAGGTATTTTCCCATTATATCTTTTAGAGGTGTTTTATGATTTTTTTCATGATATGGATCTTGAATTTTTGTTTAATGGTTCTGGAGGATTCATGGTGGAAGGTAGACAACACGGTTTTTCTCCTTGAGCTTTTATGTGATATCACTTATTGATGAGAACTGGTAGGAGATAGTTATATGGGTTGATTTCCTAAGAAGGGAAATAAAGGATTTTGATCTTCATTGAGAGGCTTACATCCATGATTGATTACATGTAACATATGTTAAGTTTGATCTTGGTGATTGAATGGTTGGGTGTTGTTATGTCTTTTCCTTTGGGATGTGAAGGAGATCATATTTGACATAGCTTTTAGAGGTGTATGTAGGAGGATGTTCTACAGGTATATGTTGTGCAAAGTTTCTCTCTTTGGTCTTGGTTATCTTCCTAGAAGTCTGACTTCTTTTTTACATTGGTTTGAGATTTGGTCAGAGATTTTGTTTTCATTCAAGTTTTTGAGAGGTGACTTGGAGGTTCTTTATCTCTTTCCTATGTTGGGTGTTGAAGAACTTTGAAGAGCTCTAGAAGACTGCTGAGAGAAATGATTCTTGTTGTAGTTGGTTGTAGGTTGTGCATATCTTTGTGGATATTTCCTTGGTACTACATGGTTAATTTTTATATGTGTTCTTATTGGTAGACTTGTTATGCCTTTGATCTTTCAGATTTGGCATTACCCATGTAGTGGGAGTACCCGGATGTGTTTGATCTTTTTCGCTTGGTTTGTGCATGGTGCTTGTATCTACGGTTGATGGGTTGGTTGTGCTGCTAGCATGAGTTTACTAATATGGATACCTTGAAGGTATGTGAGATTGGATGGAATAGCACGAGATATGGATGCTATTTTTAGTCGCGTGGGTTGATCAGTTGGATGGGTGCAGTCAGTGTTCTGGTTGTTGTTCTAACTAGTGTTTTATCTTGTTTTCGGAGAATTTTTTTCACAGAGGTGATCTGGTTTGGCCCTTTGAATTTGATGTTGTTTTTGCTTCTATATGGTTTTTTTTTGGGGCTCTGGAATGGTTAGTAAGATCTTCGTCAAGTGGGATATTTTTGGAAATATGTGCCTCAATATCACTGACCCATTCATCGGTGAAACATGAGCAGTCGATGCAAGTCTCCTAACTCTCGGCAAAGATAGAAGTCTGGTTGAAGCACTTGGTCGGTGTAACGTGTTTCGTCAGGATGAGTGCTCGGTGTTGGAAATTTTTTCCATCGGTGTGACTCTAGGTCATCAGTGGAACTCTTCATCAGGCTATGTTGATAGATCGATGCTTGTTAAAGGTTATCTTGATCTACAGTTACGATGAGATTAATCCAACGAAACTCATTTTATTTCATGCTTAGTTATGGTGAGTACCGACGGAATCTTGTGAAGCGAGTAGAATTGCCTAAGCAGTTGACACTTGGTGGCTTGATCAACGGTGTTCGCTAGTTTCGTGCCTCATGTGGTGGGTCTCGAGTGACTCATGCAGGGTGTGTCCGCTTCAAACACGTATCGTTGTTTCGGGGAAACTTATTGGGAATATTGTGGATGCTTTTTTTATTCCCAAAAATTGAAATAGTAGTGTACGCGTGTCTTGGTGGGTCCTGGCCATGAAAAACGGTATATGAAGGGAAAATGCTCAAAGGTCATTTGGTCACCTGGGCATTTTTCGACGGTTGGTTTGTTGTGGAAGTTGAACTGAATGGACTATTTGGTGCATCAGTCAAAGTGATGGACGAATAGCGTTATGACACATGGCATGATATTATTCGTTAATTTTACATCATTGTTGTAAATCAACACTGATTGGCAAAAAGCTTTATTCTTTAGTATCGATTAATTATGGGGTTGATAGAGTGTAATTTTTGTATGTCTCTGTAATCCAATTCAATGTTGGGCGGTTCGATGTGTGTTGCAGGGCTGTGTTTCCGAAGAATGGTGGAAGCTTTTCGGTGGGGTAATTAAATACCCTGATGGTTGTTGGTTGGATTGGTAAGAGAGATGAGGTTGATCAAGATGTGAAATCTAATCGAGAAGAGTGTGTGTGTTCGAGCGGTATACAAAGAGCATTGTAACTGTGAACACTGAGACACACAGAACTGAGAAGATGTGAACCTGAGGCGTCATGAGGTTGTGTCAGCGGAAAGGCTGGATGTGCATGTGGGCTGGTGAGATGAGATGAATCTTCACTGTATGTCGTGTGAGGATATTGTAATAGTGCAACGTTTCAAATCTATGTTGTTGCCTGTATTCTCTAGATGAACAAGATGTAACTCCTGTAAAGGCCATTGAGCCTGAGATTATATTGTAACTCTGTTTGTTGTTGAATAATACAATGGCTCGATCTTTGGAGGGTGGGATTTTTTATCCAAAAGGGTTTTCCCCTCGTAAATCTATGCATTTAAATGTTTGTCTTTCATGCTTATTGATTCTATATTTTTGAATCTATACATGGTGTTGAATTTGGCTTAGTCTGCATGTACTTTTTTGAGAAGAGTAAATGTGGGAAATCACTTTGCTTGTTTCCGCTTTATGGAATAGTAGTTTGTGTCCTCTAGGTGATTTGAAGAAAATGAAAGTCAGTAAGGCACTATTTTTCTTAGATGCCCCCCTATTTTTCCCAACAATTATATTAGTTATGACAACAAAAGAACCACAAAGTGCAACCCAATATTAACCCAAGCATCCTAATCCCATAGGGATCACTCACCACAACCAAAGCATCAAGTTATTTTAGTTCACTTCACCATGAAAATGATTTTAACCCTTTCATATTTTGCATCAACAAACCCACTCTAGTATATCTCTACTTCACAATTAGAATCTATAAACCCTAGTAGAGTTTAAGAATCGCCCAATTTAAGTTGAGATTTACATATGATATTTATTATTCTATTTATTTTAACCTCCCTTTATTTCCTTTCATTTACTCTCAGCTTAAAAGCATTGAAGCCTACAACTAGGTAAGGGAACTAAAGTGATGGTGAACCATTTTATTTTTATCCTTGATAACTTGAACCGTGACAACCTCGCCTAAATAAACAAAAAACTATTAATCTAAGCATAGTTAGAATAAATAAAATGCTATAGAGCTTGCTTTAAATTAGAGCTATGCTTGTTAGATCATGAGATGGCCATTGCATATAGCTATACTAGTTAATGAAACTTTTCATAAATAATCCACTCATTTTAGAGGATGACAAACCATAAATTGGACCATCAAAATACAACAAATTTATTGATAGGACATTTTGATTTTCATATAACTTTCATAAATGAAAGAAAATAAACTTTGAGACTAGATAAGGCTAATTGTAAAGAACTATGAAAGGTAACTTCTAACAATATTATAAATTGACAAGTGGAAACCACATGATCAAACACACCAAAAATAAACATAAGGACTCTAAAATTGAGGACACAAGTACTAAAAAGATGACACACTAAAATTACAACACTCAAAAATAAAAGAAAAATGTAAACATGAAAAAAAATACTAATTGAATTATTTTATACAAATATAAAGCCTCAAGATAGTAGGTAATGAAGCTTCCTCTATTCATCTTTCTCAAGTATTCAAGAGTAAGAGATTTGTTGTTAAGTTCCTTAACTTAGTAGGTTTGTCCTTAAATTATCCAATGAAAAGATTATGTAGCTAAGAGTCTTAATCTATATGGTCATAATTTAAAAATCAAGTTTTGAGGAACACACATCACCATGGTCTATCCATAAGCAATTTCTTCTACATGATTCCTCATAGTAAAAGTGATAGGGTGGTATATCATTTTCATGTCTATCCTTTAGAGAAGTTTTTTTGTACATTAAGTAACTTAAAACCTTTGATTCAACACTACTTATATGGTTGGTTAAATATTAGTATACATGAAACAAACCCTTTTGATAAAGTTCTAAAAAATTACCCCTCAAGTCTTGCAAGTCCAAATTATTTGATGCAGGGACTTCCAAAGGTCATAAATTTTGACTCAAATGTTCATTTGGGCTTAGATTTTATAGTGACATACATTATGGGGAGCTGTTTGGATTATTGACTAAGCTCATCTGGGGAGATGGCAATTTCAACATATTTTTTTAGGCTGAATTGTTTCATCTAGGCCCTCAAAATTAGCTTTTATTATTTTTTTCTAGTTTTTAGAAAGTTATTTTCTATAATAACTTGGAACTCATGTTTCCTATTTGAATTGTAAGTTGAAAATTTGTGTCACCATAGTGTTAGGAATTTTTTGGAAAAAAATATTGGACTCAAAAGGATATATATAAGAATTACCAAAAATGGAAAAAACATGACAATTGTCGAAACTACCAATAATGGTAATTTTTGGTTTTTTTGTTTTTTTTCAATTTTTTAGATATAAGACATTATCTTTTAGTTGTAGAGTCAAAATGGACAAAGTTGAATGAATAATTCATTATAATTTATACTTACTGAGTTTCTATTTCTATTTCTCTGGATGTGATGGTTTCCTTTGTTTTGTAGTTTAGTTACATCATTATTATAATAATAACTCATGTCAAGAATTTGTTTATATCCATTAAACCTCTTATCAAGAATTTTTTTATCAAATTTAGGTCATCAAAATCAAAAAAATAAATTAGATAATGCATGGAAGAAAGTAAATATATAGCCTATGTTGTAGTACTATCCACCAATCATAGATGTTTATTTTAAACCATGTCATGATCAATAATCTATGTTTCTCTATCCAACTTAGTATCCTTATCAAGTACATGCACATCAAACAAAAATCCATTAGTCAAAATGTGTTTAATGCATTTAAATTGGCCATACATTTTTCATTAGAGACTAATTTTATGATCTACAATTGGCTCAATTGGTTGTACACATATTTAATTAATTTTTACATACATTGTGTTTAAAGCTCGTAGAAGATGCATTTTTTAAATAAAATTTAATGATTTTAACATTCATTTCAAAACTACATAGAATAATGTGACATTCCTCATTCATGCTATTATGTCTTGAAACATATGAGTGTAACTCACTAAGTCTATATATATGTGGCATAACCTCAACATTTTTAAAATCAATTGGCAAATCATGGTCATCTATGTCATACATATCTATTTGACTTGACTTAATGTTATGGAAAGGAATACCAACCCAAGTGGTGTGACTCTCATCACCTAGGTCACCTTGCTCTAAAGGTTATGTAGATTTCCCTAATATCATTAGAAATCTTTACATAATCAAGAATGTCAAAGGAATTAATCTATATCATATCAAGTAGTTATGTCTCATTGGGATATAATGAACTTGAAAAATAACTTATGATTAATATTAGGATTATCTTGAATGTTCTCATACATTTAGCTTACATACAACATGACATGTATAGTTGTTAAATCATTCTTTTAGAATTGGAATTATTTCTTTACTTTCAACAATGATTTATGTTGCATCATTGAGGTTCAAATATTGCTATTCATATTCTCAAATTGAATGTCAACCTTTTCCCAACTTCAATTGCATGTGTTGTCTCTAATTTTTTATGTTTTTACACATTTCCATGATCAAATTCATTATTTTTTATATGATAATCATGAACTTCAACATTAAACAAGTGAAAATACCTATCTCAAACTGATTTTTACACCTAAAATAGAGTCGGTTAGCATTATAAGTTGTTGCATCTTTTAATTTGAGTACCGTTGAGTTGTCTTCCCTATCAATGGAACCTGGGTACCATGATATTCCATTTCTTTGGTTTTGTTATGCTTATGAATTTATTTTTCAAGTGAAGCACCACCATTCTCTTAAATTTTAAACTATTGATCAATTGAATTTTCAACTTCATTGGGAATGGATGATACACATTCAATCATATCCTTAAATGATAAATCTATTTTTTATGAAATTGAAGATGAGAAAGTTCTTTGTAGTTAGTGGTATAATTAAGGTAGCATCTATTAGGTAAACTTATGTATTCCAAGGTACCCATGAATCCAAAAATTGGCAAATAATGTTTTGAATTGTCTACCATTTTAAGTACATCCAATTCAAAATTTGATATTATTGGTTGACAAGGCTTAAGTATCTCATCGAAGTCTTTAGGACATATTTGTTAGTGTTAATTTCTAATTTAGGGTTAATTTCTTAATTATTTTTTTCCGTATCGAGTAGTTTTTCACCCGTTTCATTTTTCATGCCTTTAAAAGACCTATACACTATGTATTTAATATCTCATCTCATTTTTTGAATATCATCTTCATATTTTGGCATAATAGCTTTGTGCTTCTCTTGTGTATGTGTGAGGGTAATTTGTTTTTGTAGGTTGAGGATCCTGGGAAGGAGTTGTCGTCTCCTACATGGTATCAGAGCTCCTCCTCCTGCTCACCTTCCCAAGAATTTTCGTCGAGGAGATCCAAGCAAAAATAAAATCCTGCATTTTGTTTGGCGTTTGAAATTTTTCTTAAAATTTCTATTTTGTCATTATTTGACCGTTGCTTGTCACCTCAATTTGTCCCTTTTTTTTTGTTGGGGGGGGAGAGGAGGTGTGATTTGGGTGTTTGGTTCATGTGCAAGGCATGAATCCTTTGTCTGAGCCTTGAAAATTATTTGGAGTCAGCGAATTTCACTTGTAGGCTATTGGTGGGTGTGAGTCGTGAGTTGCATGTTGAAGGCACAATTTTCCTTTCAAAGGATGCGATTTGGTTTTTGAAGAGGGTCGATTTTCTGCTTAAGAGGCACAATTGGCAGGCCACAAATTTCCCAACACCGAAGTGTAAGAAAATGCAAATGTATGGAGTTTATTGCCACGAAGAAGAAAGTGTGCAGAGGTAGGAGAGAACATTGTGCGAGGAATCAATAAAGAATCCAACACCTTGCCACGCTAAAAATACATTCACCCTGCATATTCAAGTGTATTTTATACTGAAGACTGGTGGCCTATGCATGATTTTATCTCTTGTTGGGTGGTAGTTTATGCAATTAAAAGAAAAGGGAAACCATGGGTGGTTGTGCAGAATGCAACTCCCTACCCATCGCCTTAGTCTCTGATTAAAGATCATGAGTTGGTTGATTTCCCTGTGCATTCAAATTCAGTGTTGATCTTCTTTTCGTAGGGCATTGGTGTTAGAAATCGGTGATAATATCAGGAGATGCAATAATAGTGCAATTGAAAGTTTTTATTTACCACCTCGATATTAATTTGGGAGATCGTGGACTTTGAAAGTTAAGTACGGATGGAGCGAATTGTAGGGAATGACAAATCTGTGGTTTTTATTGTACTTGATGTCTCAGCTCTTGAGGTCTCTATTGGCATGAGCATGCTTGGTGATTTGGTTGCTTCATATTTGTTTTGGTCTATTATTTTGTTTCGGTTGGCACTTACAGGTATACATGATGGTGGCAATTGTTTTTGTCTTTGTGGTTCCTTCTTTCCACTCAGCCATAGACCGACACAAGGTACTTTGTTTTGGTTCAAAGGTGACAAGTGTTGTTTTTATGACTTAGTTGTCTTCTTTGAAAAGTCAGCGACCATGGAATATCTTATTTGAGTATTCGATAGTTTAATATTTTCTTGGTATATTCTGGATTTCACTTAATGATTTAATATTTTTTCATGTGGATTTCAATCATTATGTTTTTTGACTAATGGGCTCAATGGTAAAGAAAAAGGGCAACATGATTTTTCTTCTTGTCTTTTTATCTTTTTGCAAAACAGTTGAACCCTAGCTGCTCCACCATTGGAAAACATACAGTTTGTTGTTGTGTGTTGAGACTTGGATCAATCTAAAGGAATGTTGATTAATGTGTTATGGAGAATGACGGTTTTTATTGTGGACTTCTTGTTCTTGAAAGTTGGAAGAATCTCACTGATACCATTATGAAGCTTCTTCGTAGACAGGCGGTATTCTTCCTGACCACCATGACAGGTATTATTTTTTTCAGTTTTGCAAGATTTCGAACTTGTATATTCTTCTTTGTTAGTTTGCCTAAACAGCTGCAAAACGTTTCACTTCAGTATGGCTTAACCTGAGTTTAACACTCGAGGGTTCTTTTATGTTTTGATATCATTTTCTCTGAATTTGTAGTGGTATTCTTTAAAAGATAAAATAGGGTAAACAATGCTTACCCAGTATGGGTATTCGAAATATTTGAAGAGTTTCATTTTTCTGTTACAAACCTTGGTTTATTGGTACGGGTTCTTAAACGAAAAAACTGTTTTTGTTTCTAAAATATGGTTGTAAGCCATTTTATATATAGAGCTGAGAAAAGAAAAAAAGATATACTCTTGAAAAAAAAAGATGTTAAGAAAGAGAAAAATGGAGATGCACATTTACTCAATCTGGTTTTTAAAATAGGGATGTAGTTTGTTTTTAGAATTTGTGAAAAAGAGTTGAGTTTATGTTTTTGGACTGTTGTAGTTCATACATTGTATTTGAAATCATTGCAATATTAATTTTGTTCAATGGAGATTTTAATATTGCACACACACTGCAATTATAAGGTCCTTACTTTGCAAAGTCTACATGTAAGAGATATTGAAAAAAGTGTTGATATCCCTATTGAATTAGGTGCTTCAGATTGTATCAAGGACTGAGTTGGTACTTAGAACATTGTTGTAATCCATATTTTAGATTAAGCCTGCAAGGCATTTTGGAGTGGTTTTTCTACCCCTGGAGGGTTTTCCACTCGACATCTTTGTGTGTCTTTGTTATGTCATATGCACAATTTGTTCTTCTGTCTTGTATGCTGAAAATATTTTAGGTTCTTAGAATGCTTTGATATGTATCTTTGTTCTGTTCAATGTCCTCTAGTATTATTTTTTCAATTATTCTTTATGTTGTAAATTTAAATTTGTTTACTCCTACAAAACAAATGCATTTTTTTTGTATACTTGTTCACTCTATCTTATATGAACAATAATGCTATGCTATAAACTGATGATGTTATCCATTTAAGTTATTTTTTGTTTTTGTTGGTAAAGGTTTGAATGTTTCTAGACAACATTGTGTGTCATAGTATACTTCATAAGATGGAGTTTTGGATTGTCTTGTAAGAAAAAATTCCAACCTTGATTCACCCTCCCTCTCCGTGTTGTTCCACTTCTAACAAGTGGTATCAGAGCATAGGGTCCTTTGTCAGGTTTTCCAACCTAGGATTGTTTCTAGTCCTTGAAGTTCTATTTAAAATGTCTCAAGCCCATGAAGGCACTTCTATGACAAGAGATCCATTGTTTGATGGAATGGATTATGTGATTTGGAAGATCATAATGGAAACATATTTGACTTCTATTGATCTTGATGTATGGAGTATAGTGTTAACTAGGTACATTGTACCAACTACACTTCCCACATCTATTAATGAAAAGAAAAAATATGAAACCAATGCTAGAGAAAAACATTCTCTCTTATGCGCTTTGACTAAAGATATTTTTATCAAGGTCATGCATTGCAGTTTTGCTAGGGAAATGATTAAATTGGAAACTATCTATCAAGGAAATGAAAAAGTTAAACAGTCAAAATTTCTCAATCTAAAGCATCAGTTTGAAAAAATAAAAATGAAGGATGATGAAAAAGTAGCTGATTATTTCTTAAGAGTTGATGAATTTTTCAATGCTATGAAAGGATTAGGAGAAGAGGTAAAGGAGTTTGATGTTGTAACTAAGGTTATCTGAACTTTACCAAATAAATTTGAAGCTAAAATTGCTACTCTTGAAGAAAAGAAACACTTTGACCAGCTCACCTTAGATAGTTTACAAGGTACTTTAACTGCCTATGAAATGTGAATCAACAAAAATACTTCCATTGGAAAAGAAACTGCCTTTAAGGCAAAAAAGAAAGCTTTATCAGATGGTAGTGATTCTGATCTGTCAGATTCCAAAGAATCTCTTCTTGTTAAGAAACTAAAAAAGAAGTATAAGGGTAAGATGCCTTTTAAATGTTTTACTTGTGGAAAACCTGGAAATTTTGCTGCAAAATTTCCTTATGCTAATCAGTCTTATGAAGATGAAAAACCAGAAAAACAGCTTAGGAAAAAGACTTACTATGCTAAAAAGAAGTTTAACTTTCAACTGAAAAAAAAAAAAGTCTTCTTTCAAAAGAAGATTCAGGTTTTGAGTCTGATGGCTCACTGGATGATGAAGACTTGAATTTATTTCTGGCTAAAGTTGAAACTCAAAAGATCTCAAACAAAGAATCTGAAAAATAGTTTGAGGTAGAAAACTGTGAAATTGAAATACTTTGTTCTCTTCAAGAAATAAAAAGAGTAAAGAAACATATTGTTTCTCAAGAACGTAATCCAGATAGAGAACATAGTCTAGATAGTTTGATCATCGGTTTACAAATTGAACTTGATGATTCTAAAATAATGGTGGATACTCTTCAATCTGTTCTTATTGATAAAGATAAAGAGATTCAAACTCTTAAACAACGAGTTGTCAATCTAAAAAAACAATTGGAAGGTTATGAGAGTACTATTCACTTGAATGAAATACTTGGAAAATAAAAACAACATAAAGATATGACTAGGATTGGATTCAATACTGGTGAATGTTCAAAACCTTTACATCAGAACTTTAAGGCACCTGAGAAGAAGCAGCCATTTGAGCATCAATGGACCAATTTCAGGTTTAATGCTTTCTTTCATGGTTATTGTTTCTTTTGTAATAAGTTTGGACACAAAGTAAGCAACTACAGAATAATGATGTCTAGAACTAGATTTGGTCACAAACTATTCTTTGGCTTTCCTAATACTATTAGGTGTTTCACATGCAATTCTATTGGTCACACATCCAAGAAATGCAAACAAGGTAAACATATCTTTGGAAAAGTTTGGAGACCCAAATTTGTCCAAAACATAGAACAATCAATGCTTGTCCAAACCGCTCTTCTTTCCAAAAAGAAGGCATTGTGGGTTTTGGATTGTGCTTGTTCCAATCACATGACAGGGGATAAAAACATGTTTATTAATCTTGAAGATTATGTAGGAGGCTATGTAAAATTTGGTAATAATACAGGAATTGAGATTAAAGTTAAAGGCTCTAATCTTTTAAATGATGATACTCCTATCTATGATGTGTATTACGTTGATGGTCTTAAACACAATATTTTAAGTGTTAGTCAAATTTGTGACAATGGTTATAATGTTATATTCCACTCACAAGGTTGTGCTATAAATAAAAAAATTAGGGAAAATAGTTGCAACTGGGTTACAGATACAAGGTAATGTTTATAATCTTCTTGACTCTTCCAATCATGAATGTAGTGAAGGAATATGTCTTATAAGTCAAGTTGAATAAAATTGGTTGTGGCATAAATGGTTAGGACATGTTAACTTTGATAATCTGGTTAGGATCGACAAAAACTAGAATGTTAGAGGGTTGCCTATTCTACACAAACCTGAAAAATGTTGTTTGTAAGGAATGTCTAAGAGGTAAACAAACAAAGGCTAGTTTTAAATCAAAAGAACATGCTTCAACTAAACCTTTACAGCTTGTACACACTGATTTGTGTGGTCCCACTAGAACAAGATCTATAAATGGTGAGCAATATTTCATGTTGTTTGTAGATGATTATACAAGAATGGTTTGGGTAACATTTCTCAAAAATAAGTCAAAATCTTTTGATAGATTTAATCTTTTTCAAAAGATGGTTGAGAAAGAAGCTGACACAAAGCTTAAATGCTTTAGGTCAGGCAAGGGAGGTGAGTTTACTTCTCAATAATTTATAGATTATTGTGAGAAACATGGCATTAAACATCAATATATTTCTGCGAGAACACCTCAACAAAATAGAGTTGTTGAGAAGAAAAACAGAACAATAAAAGAGATGGCAAGGACAATGTTAGATGAAGCAAAACTGCCAGACAAATACTGGAAAGATGTTATTCATACAGTTGTTTATACTTTAAATAGGGTACAAATCAGAGTGAAATCTAATTTCACCCCTTATGAACTTTAGCATGGTAAGTCAACTTCAATTAAATACTTCAGAATTTTTGGTTGTAAATGTTTTATCAAACGTGATGATGAAAACTTAGGCAGCTTTCAATCTAGATCGGATGAAGGATGGTGATGAGGAACCTATGTTAGGTCTAGACATTACTCCTAAATCTGATGAAACAGATAATGTTCCACAGGAGGATGCTTCAAGCTCTAAGGTAGCAACACCTCCAAAGCCACCTTATAGGATTGTTTTTAAGAATCATCCTCAAGATCTAATCATTAGGGATGGTAATCCTTGGATTTTAACAAGAAGAAGAGAAAAATTTGATGAGCAAGCAACAATTGTTGAACATTTCTGTTTGATAATGGGTTTTGAGCCTAAAGTTGTATCTAATGCTTTAAATGATAATTGTTGGTTGAAATCTATGCAAGAAGAGATTAGTCAAATTGAAAAGAATAAGACTTGGGAGCTCATCCCAACACCTGATGATAAGAATGTTATTGGTTGCAAATGGGTGTTTCGTAACAAGATGGATAAATGTGGCAAAGTAATAAGGAACACAACATGTTTTGACTGCAAAGGATATGCACAAAAGGAAGGTATAGACTTCGGTGAAACTTATGCACCTGTTGCTCGTATTGAATCTATTAGAATATTCCTAGCATACTCATGTTTCAAGAATTTTAAGGTTTACCAAATGGATGTAAAAACTGCATTCTTGAATGGTTATCTTGATGAAGAAGTGTATATGGAACAACCAGAAGGATTTGTTCTACAAGACAAAATTGATCATGTTTACAAATTAAAAAAGGCTTTGTATGGTCCTAAACAAGCTCCTAGAGCTTGGTATTCTAGGTTGGATGCACATTTAACAACAAATGGATTCAAAAGAGGTGGTGTTGATAGTAATTTCTATGTTCGAGTTGAAATTAATGATATTCTAGTTGTTGAGGTCTATGTAGATGATATAATTTGTGGCTGCAATAACGATTCTTTGTCTAAAATGTTTTCAAAGATTATGGAAGTTGAATTTGAAATGTCAATGTTAGGTGAACTAACATTTTTTCTTGGTCTCCAAGTTTTACAGCTTGAACAAGGAATATTTATGTCACAAACAAAATATTTCAAAGAGATGTTAACAAAATTTCAAATGGATGATTGTCATCCTGTTAGCACACCTATGGTGATTGGCTGTAAGTTGTCTAAAACTGATGATTCTCCTGATGTTGATCAAATAGAGTATCGGTCAATGATTGGTAGTTTATTATACTTAACTGCTTCCAGACCGGATTTAATGCACGTTGTATGTATGGTGTCTTGATTTCAATCTGCACCAAAATAGTCTCATCTCATGGTTGTAAGAAGGATATTCAAGTATATCCAGGGTACTCTTGACTTTGGTTTATGGTATCCACGAAATAATGATTTTACTTTGACAACTTTTACTGATGTTGATTGGGCTGGTTGTTTAGATGACAGAAAGAGCACTAGTGGTAGAGCATTTTATCTTGGTGATTGTCTTGTTGCTTGGCATAGTAAAAAAAAATATTTGGTTTCTTTATCAACTGTAGAAGCTGAATATATTGCAGATACGTCTTGTTGTACTCAACTTCTTTGGATGGCACAGACATTATCAAACATGGGTATTGAGGTTGCTAAATCGGTTTCTATTTTTTGTGATAACACAAGTGCAATTAACTTGTCTAAAAATCTTATTATGCACTCAAGACCTAAACATATTGCTATTAAATTTCATTTTTTGAGGGAAAAGGTTTTGGCTAATGAGGTAACAATGCAGTATGTTTCCACAAAAGCCCAAGTGGCAGATATATTTACAAAGCCTTTGGCTAAAGAAGTTTTTGAAGGGCTTCGTTCTCAGTTGGGAGTGGTCTCTCAATATTTGTGTGCTTAAGGTTTCTCTATTGTTGAGGGGGAGTTGTTTAGATCTCTAATCGGTTTCTTGTTGCTTCCTATGACTTTGTTGCTTCATGGTATATCTGCAGCTGTTTCTTTCAGTTTGTTTTTCCTTTGTCCTTATGACAAAAAGGGGGAGAAGTGATCAATATTTCAGCATCTAGTTTCAGTATTTGGTTTCCATTTCTGATGGATTCAATGATGGGTGGCTTGCAGTGGCTTGTATTTGTTTTTCCATCAAGGACAAAGGGGGAGTTTGTTGGTTTTTATTATCCTTCATGTCTCATCTCTTGAGGTCTATGTTGGCATGCGCATGCTTGGTGATTTGGTTAATTCATATTTTTTTTGGTCTATGATTATGTTTCGGTTGGCACTTACATGTATACATGATGGTGGAATTTGTTTTTGTCTTTGTAGTTCCTTCTTTCCACTCAGCCATAAACCAAAATAAAGGTACTTTGTTTTGGTTCAAAGGTGACAAGTGTTTTTTTTATGACTTAGTTGCCTTCTTTGAAAATTCAATGACCATGGAATATTCCTACTTGAGTATTCGACAGTTTAATACTTTCTTGGTATATTTTGGACTTCACTTAATGATTTAATTGTTGCTCATGCGGATTTCAAACATTATATTTTTTTGACTAAGGGGTTCAATGGTAAAAGAAATAGGGCAACGTAATTTTTTTGGTTGTCTTTTCATCTTTTTTCAAAACAGTTGAACCCTAGCTGCGTCACCATTGGAAAACATACAGTTTTTTGTTGTGTGTTGAGACTTGGCTCAATCTAAAGGAATGTCGATTAATGTGTTATGGATAATGATGGTTTTTATTGTGGACTTGTTGTGTATTGAAATTTGGAAGAATCTCGATGATACCGTTATGAAGCTTCTTCATAGACAAGTGTTATTCTTCCTGACCACCATGACAGGTATTTTTTTTTCAGTTTTGCAAGATTTTGAACTTTTATATTCTTCTTTGTTAGTTTGCCTAAACGGTTGCAAAAATTTTCACTTCAGTATGGTCCAACCTAAGTTTAACACTCGAGGGTTCTTTTATGTTTTGATATCATTTTCTCTGATTTTGTAGTGGTATTCTTTAAAAGAGAAAACAGGGTCAACAATGCTTACCCAGTATGGGTATTTGAAATATTTGAAGAGTTTCATTTTTCTGTTACAAACCCTGGTTTATTGGTATGGGTTCTTGAATGAAATAACTGTTTTTGTCTCTAAAATATGGTTGTAAGCCATTTTATATATAGAGCAATGAAAATCAAAAAACATATACTCTTGAAAAAAAAAAAAAGATGTTCTGTTAAGAAAGAGAAAAATGGAGATGCACATTTACTCACTCTGGTTTCTAAAACAGGGATGTAGTTTGTTTTTAGAATTTGTGAAAAAGAGTTGATTTTATTTTTTTGGACTGTTGTAGTTCATACACTGTATTTGAAATCATTGCAATATTAATTTTTTTCAGTGGAGATTTTAAGATTGCACACACAGTGCAATTATAAGGTCCTTACTTTGCAAAGTCTACATGTAAGAGATATTGAAAAAGGTGTTGAAACCCCTATTGAATTAGGTGCTTCAAATTGTATCAAGGACTGAGTTAGTGCTCAGAACATTGTTGTAATCCATTTTTGAGATTAATCCTGCAAGGCATTTTGGAGTGGTTTTCTACCCCTGGAGGGTTTTCCACTCAGCATCTTTGTGTGTCTCTATTATGTCATGTGCACAATCTATTCTTCTATCTTTTGTGCTGCAAATGTTTTAGGTTCTCAAAATGCTCTGATATGTATCTTTTTTTTGTTCAATATCCTCCAGTATTATTTGTTCAATTATTCTTTATGTTGTAAATGTAAATTTGTTTACTCCTACAAACAAATGCATTTGTTTTGTATACTTGTCCAATCTATCTTATATGAACAATAATGCTATGCTATAAACTAATGATGTTATCCATTTAAGTTATTTTATGTTTTTGTTGGTAAAGGTCTGAATGTTTCCAGACAACATTGTGTGTCATAGTATACTTCATAAGATGGCTTTTTGGATTGTCTTGTAAGAAATTTTTACAACCGTGATTCACCCCTCTCAGTGTTGTTCCACTTCCAAAAAAATCAACAATTTGATCTCTTGTTGTAGCGATTGAGTCATGAGGCTCTACCTAGCATTTTTTTTCTTAATTGGGTCACAACTTTTCATGAGTAGATTTAGGGTTTTAAATTGTTGCGCAACTAAAGAAGAAGTGGGCCTAAGGTTTTTATTTAGGTTGTTTTGAAAGGGAAAATTTATCCCACATTTGTTGTGAACATGAAATTTTGGCCTTTGCATCTTCTAGCGCTCACAATAGCATGTGAACCACTTGTGTGCTCCATGTGGTGGCTTGAGTTCTTGGCGAGTTGATTTGTAGATTTGGTTTGGGTGATTTGACAAAGGAAGTTTCCACACAATGCCTAGTGAAGTGTACACTTTTTTGCTTAATTATTTTTAGATTCAACCTGCTTTATTGTGTCCTAAAGTATTTTTGAAAGGTGAAATTTAATTTCAAAAGGTTTCATTAGTTTTTTTTGAGGTTTCAATATAGTTTGGTGTATTTTTGCTTGCTTTTGGTGCAAATTGCTATCATGGCTACTCTTGATTCAATTGAAATTTTAACCCCCCATAACTATCATACTTGGAAGATTAAAATGTGTAGGTTGCTCCAATCTAAGGGTTTGTGGTCCAAACTGAATAATAAACAACCCTTTTACCAAGGAATGTGAAACATTTTCTTATAGAAACAAGTGTGACAAAGTTATGGGTTTTATTGCTTTGAATATTTTTGATAGTCTTCTTTTCCATATTGAGGATTGCAATACACCCAAGAAGGTATGGGATGAGTTCCAAAACCTGTTTGGTTAGATCAGTGAGTTTTGTGCTTTGTAATTAGAGGCAGAATTAACTTCTATTTCCCCTGATGCATTTCCTTCCATTGATTATTTTCTAGTCAAGTTCAAATCTATGAGGTCATAATTGGTAGGATGTGGGAAGGATAAAACTGATAAGGAGTCCATTTTTTTTTATTTTTTCTAAGTTGACAAGTCCATTTGCAATTTTTTCTTCTACCTTCTACTCCACCATGGATGCTTTGAGAAATGCATTCAATATGTCTTCTTTTGAGACATTTTGTGATCGTTTAACAAGGAAGCAAGCCAAAATTTCCCAATTAGAGGGGGTCTCTATGAATCATGCATTAGTTGCATAAGTATCTCAGAGAAAAGGGAAGAAGAAACCTTAAGATAAGACAAAGTATAATGAGTCCTCCACCTCTTCAAAAGAGGATAAACCTAAGAAGGAGAAGTTTAGTTGTGTGTATTGCAAGAATAAATGTCATGATGAACACCATTGTTATACGAAGAAGATTGATGAGCTTTCACATCTTCTTCAAAATAATAATATTTCATTGCCCTCATCTATGAATCCTTTTACAACCTCTCCATCTGCATCACCTTCACCTTCATCCAAAACTACACAATTAGGGAATGCAAGATTTGCAAATGGAATGAAAGGTAAAGAAGATAAACTCTACATGGGTAAAGGACATGCATTGGTAACTCCTGCAGTTCATTTTGGTCATGATAGATGGTTCTTAGATTTAGGAGCATCTCATCACATGGGTTTTACTCCCTATCCTTTTTTAGGTCTTCATCCTATTGATACTTCTAAGATTTTGTTGGGAGATAGTAAGTTTTTGGATGTTGCAAGTACCCAACTCTTGTGAACTGGCCTGCAAGAGAACCATTCCCCTAAATTTTGTCTTCCAACATCCACTGTCCAAGGTACCAAACCTAACATCCACTGAAAGAACTACCTGCCACCAACCCTATTGTGCAAGCTCATTGTATCTAGCCACCCTAAAGAACCACTCTTGACTGACTAGCATACCCCTTATGACTTCCCAAGTTCACATTTTCAACATTCGGCTTTGCAGCTTCCTTCTGTTGCGTCACTCTGATTTCCTACTAACTGATCTCATGGTGTGCCCTGCACCCAATCCTATCCCCAACAACTCAAACCAAAGAAACTCGACCCAGTGGCATGCCTTGCATCCACCTTCCCTTGGTCTACAACATATTCCCATTGATACACTTCTTGTGTCCAATCATCACTTGGTACTTCACCACAGCTCTTTTCCATCATCCAAGTGTACTCACAAACCTACCTTGAGTCTATCTTGGTGCACTTCCCAAAAGACACCCATTTTGAATTGCATTCTCAACACTCGGTCTACCCACCTTAATCTATTGAACTGCTCTACCTACCCATAACACTGCATTGTGGTGTGCTCTACAACCACTTGACGCCTAGTCTCTCTCCTATCACACTACAACCCAAAGCAACCAACATCTCTCTGCAAACCTACCTCCTATTTCAAATTCCTTTACCATGCTCAATTTCATCAACATCCACTCCGCCGACTCGGTTCTGCCCATAACGCGTGTTTTGGCATCACCTCCAAACATACCACATGCATGCCCTTTTTCAAGTCCAACCTGACATGCACCATTGTCCAAGTCTCCAAGACTCTTCTCCCAATGGTTTTTGATCTCATGAAACCATCTCTTGGCTTGCTCCCGTAGATACCAATCTGACTTGCCACCCTATCAGCTCAAACTCCCTAAATTTCTACTGCTCCAAGTAGTCCACACCCTATGTGGGAAAGGTACTTCCTTTTCCTTTGTCTTTTCCTTTGTGACTCAGCCCCATCCTAAGTACCCAACTCTAGGCCTAACTTGCCACATCAATTTTGCCTCGGTTTTGTCCCGAACAAGAACCTACACCTTGAACTTTGATTCCTTCTCATGTCCCCCATTTGATTTCACCTCAGACGTGTGTACCACACACACTCCTACACCTTAAAATTTTCCTAATGCAGGTCCCCCAAACTTATGGCGTTGCACCCGGCCAATTGAGCACAACCCACCTCCTTTTTGTGAACACGTGTCCATGCACTAAATACAGTCTGCCACCTTTGCACTGATATGCCAAATTCTTCCATGAATTCCAAGGTGATACCACATCCTCTGAATGATTCACCACGACCATTTCACTCACTTGGACTTCTCTCTGGTTGACTTAACAAGAAGCTTGTCATGCATAGATGGGCTCCAACTTGAGCTCCTCATCCACAAACTCCTTGCACTAATGTATCCAAGCTTCCACCTTGGCTATGAGGCATAGATAGAAACCTCCCCATCTCATCAAGTCCATACCGCATGAACCTTATGCACCAACTTGGCATCCACATCTTGGAACTGCCCACCATAATGTTGAACTCACCTCATCACCGACTTGCACTCGACTGTTGGCTCTCCATGAACAACTGAGGCTCCTAACACATGAGATTTCCCTTGACCATGCCCTATTGGCCAACCTATTATGTATTTACACCACTACACTGCTAGACTGAAGCACCATGTATTCCCATACCTATCTAGCTGCAAACCTCCTTTCGAAATTTCAATACTTGACCACCAAGCATTAGAGAAGCCTTGTGTAGCACTGGAAAACCTTACTTATGACTCCCTTGTGGACAAGCCCTTTCTTGCTCCCAGACTACACCTTCCCCAAACCTTGTGGTTCCACCTTTAAGGACCTCAATTCTGTACATGCATTGCGGAATAGAACACATGAAGCTCTTCATGTGATCTCTCCAACTCCTATGATCTCCTACCTTGGCCCTTGGCATTCTCCTTGTCCCCTTACTTGAACTATTGTTGCACCTTGTACAAACTTCCATGGTTCCCCAACTTTCTCCCTTATGTCCCCAATAAGACTCAAGCTACTCACTGGCCTTATCTTGCTTGAACTAAACTCCAAGACCACATCCAACTCAAAACCATACCTTAGTATCCTTCCACTCCTCTAGCTCAACATGCACCCATTGCACCCTTACCTCAAGCTTCCAGCATACCCATGTTGGTTGACTTTCATCCATGAGTCCCACTCGACTCTAACCTACTCCTATTGAGTTGCTCCCTTACACTGGCCGACAATACTCCTTGAGCTCTCTTTTCACTTTGCACACCCCTGGCATGCCCAACACCAATCCTTATCACTGGCGTCCCAACTTGAATCTACTCAACATCCCATGCACATTTGGCCCTACTCCTCAACTTGGAATGGCTAGCTCCCTGAGCTAGAATCTTGTCCACCTTGCACCACTAGTTGCCTCCAAGTCCCATGACACACTCCCAATGCCTTGCACTAGTACCAAAACCAAGTGACTTTCCAAACTGTTATGTGGACCACCTCTAATCATTCCCGTGTATGTACCAACTCAACCCCCTTGATTCCCTTCCATGCATTGCCCCTTCTCGGGTATTAGAACAACCATTGTTCCATCTGGGTACTCTATGAGTACTCATCCATCCAATCTGCACTTTCGGTTCTGGCACCACACTATCATGTCCTCCTGACTCCTCGTTGAGTTCTTACCCAGCTAGCTCCTTCCTTGAGCTCCACTTTTGAGTCTCCATCTCATCCCTAGGCAGTCACTTAGTTCCCTTTGACAATGGGTTCCTTTCCCCCATTAGAACTCACACCTCTGCATCCTTGGGTGAGAACCCCATGTAGCTCTACATTCCTCTTTACTAGGATGCACACGCCCAGTTATGTGCCCCAGACTCATCCATTGGATCATGAACCCAATGTGCCCCTCTTCATCCATGTTCATCGCCCATTGCACAATGAGTACCAACACTCAGCCTTGTTAGCGACATGCCTTGGGACCGACCTGTGTTGGCCCAACTACTCCGCTTCACTAGGTTGGACTCTTAGCTCACCCTTAGACCCCACTCTCGAAGACCAAGGAGGAGGTACTCTTATTCCCTCCTAGGATCCATGAAGAACATCATGCTTACCACAAGCAATCGTGGTGAAGCTACATCTTCTTTGCTCCTGAGGGGAGGTGTCCCTAGCTATCCTTAATGCTAGTTCTCCTGAACACCTATGTGCGCTCCTAGCATTGAACCGGGCCCATCCCATTCGAATGAACCACCCCCTCTATATAATCTTTTAATATGATTCCTAGACATCGATAGGAAGCACCACCACTTCTAAACTGACTCCCCAATTTTTGACTTTGTCTTAAAACTGCACCCTTCATCAATCGTGCATGTCCCAGACATGACTGACTCACCCGAGTACCGAACCCGGACTCCAGGACTTACACCTTGTGCAACTCACATACACTTTTGATGCATACCTCATACACTTGGAACACCCTGCTAGTGCACCCCTTACTTGGACACTGCATTGTGACTCCATCCCCCATGCACTACGTTGCCTTGCAACTCGGTGCCACGCTTAGATCCCTAGCACAACCCTTGCACCCTGGAACCACCACAATGCCTTGACACTTAGACTTCAATCGACAGTAGCATCCTGAACACCACTTCACCTTGGAGTGCTCAACCCATGAGCTATTAGTCCCTTACATCCTCCCCCACTCCAAAACAAGTGACGCCCTCAATGTCAAACCATTCGTCTCAGAGCATCCATACTTGTTCCCTTAAAGAATTCATCTTGGAGGGATCCTCATATTAATACCCTTCATTCAGACCTTGAATCCAAACCAACACACCTAGAAAAACATGAGTTTAACTCACTACCCTATTGTTTGTCCCGGACACAACAACCACTATTGCAACAACTACAACTGCTACAAGGGCCTGCCTTGGCTTCCACTATTGAATGCACTATCCCTGATGGTTTTTTTAGAGATGTACCATGTATTCTTGATTTGCACACAAATATAATTTCCATCTATTAGATTACTCATGGTGAGGTACCTAAGACTGTAGAGCTCACTGCAAATTCTATTTTCATTAGAGAGGTTGATATTGGAAAATTCATTATTGTTGGTGAAGATGATCATGAGTCACATCTCTATGCCTTTTCTTGTTTTTCTAATGATGATGATTATGAAAATCACACCCCTCTTGCTAGTGTTGATATAAATTCCTCAAGAGAGACTGGTCATTTGAACTTTGGAGTTCTTCAGACCTATGTTGATTCATCTCCTGTTGCTTCAAAGGTTGGTTCTTCGACACAACAAGATGTTTTTAATCCTTCAGATCATTCTTTGTGAGATAGTCAATTGACAGGTCTTATGGAGTTGTTTTTTGAATCTCACATTTCTAATTTGGATGATGCATTTGAGGGTATATCCCTTTCTACACTGTTGTCACACCATCTATGTCTTTGGAGATTGTTGCTTCAGATTTTTCACATGATTTTGTTGAACCACCTTCTTCAGTTGAGGTTGCACCTAATCATGATGTGACACTTGGTTACGTGGAGACACCGAGATAGTTTCTAGAGGAATCTTTCATGTTGATTCTTCCTTTCCCTTCTCTTATTTCAGTGTTCCAGTTTCTCTTGCATAAGTGGTTTTTTCTCCCTAAAGGGAAGCATGTTGTTTGTAGACATGGGATATTCTTCATACTTTTAGGATCAACACAAGAGTTTCTTCATCATAAGGGGGATCTTTAGCATTTCTACTCTTTTCTATGGGGGGGCTACATAGTCTCTCTCCTTTTGTATATTTCCGAGATTAGTGATGGGATTTTTCCTTGGGGGCTCTTGTGAAGTCCTCCTCCTTTCACTTTTTCAGAATTTGTTTCTCTCTTTTGGAGAGGATTTTTCTCCCTCGGGGTTTTTCTCCTTTTCTTTGATTGTGAGAGATTGCATTGCATAGAAATTGTGCATGGGTACCTAACATGGCCTTGTAGCCAAGACCCATCTTGCATTTCATTTGCATAATAATCTCTCTAAGTTTGCACTTAAGGGGGTGTTAGTGTTAAGTTTTAACTTAGGGTTAATTACATAATTATTTTTTTACCCGTTTCATTTTCCATGCCTTTAAAAGGCTTGTACACTATGTATTTTATATCTCATCTCATTTTTTGAATATCATCTTGATATTTTAGCAAAATAACTTTTTGCTTCTCGCGTGTATGTGTGAGGGTGATTTGTTTTTGGAGATTGAGGATCCTGGGAAGGAGCTGACATCTCCTAAAATATTTGCATATTAGGATATGTTTGAAGGTTTTTATTTAATTTATCTTTAAATGAGGTATCATGGATCTTACTAAACTCATCATTTTATTTTCATAATGCATATGCATATCTAAGTTATTGGCTTCTCCATTCATGGGTGTATATGTTTTGATCATTTCTCTTTTTTTACCTTGAATGTCTTTGTAACTACTTTCATCAACTACTATTGGATCATTTTCATCTCCTTCTAAACTAGTTCTAGCTATCTTTGTTGATTTTATGACCTCAAAGTTAGAGTCATCAAATTTGGATGAGTAATCTCTCTTGCACTCATTGTGGATAGTTGGAATAGTAGTTTGGGCTCCATAATAATTTGCATTTATATCATAAGGATTTGTGCACAAGTTTTTTTAATGTGATAATTGATTTAATTGAGGCATACTATTAATTTGGCTTTATTGAAATGATTGTATGATCTAATTATACGAGAGAAAACTATCTATTTGACCTTGGAACAATATGTTTAGAGTCTGGTCTTCTTCAAAATTTTATTGTTTCAGGCATACCCACATTATGGTTTGGATTCAAATACAAATTTATCATAGTTTCCAGAATTCTACATAAGCATGTTTTTAACAATGCAGATTTATTCGAAATAATGAATACCCACATACAGATTTTTGCTCAAATACAGATTTTCTTCATATACAGAAGTACCCACATGGGGTTTCATAAAGAAATGCAAATTTGTCACCTTTTTTCAGTTTAGCCATATGGGGGTTTTAAAAATAAAACACAAACAGTGTATTTTCCAGAATACCCATATGGGGTTTTACAGAAATAAAATGCAGACAATTCACTTTACAGGTTACCCACATGGGTTTCTACATTTAAAATAGAAATGCCTGATAATGCATGGGTCGAGCCCAGTGTGAGTTTCAGTTACTCTTCAGAAAAGAATGAGGAGAGTTCTTCAAGTTTTTCTACATAGGAGAACAGAATCAAAGCAAAGAATGCATGGAGTTCAAATTTCTTCATATGGAAAGTCATCAGTCAACTAATGTCATGTTACGGCCTGTCAAGAGGATAATGCACAAAATTTTCATAAAAGTAAGCTTCAAACAAGCATTCATGGCATGGCCAGTCAATAGGTCTGCATTTAGTCTAAAAAATAACAACCATTTTTGCAGAAATAAAGCTCATAGGCTTTAGTTTGAGAGAGAAAATACAGAGAAAGAGTGTAGCAGTGAAGACCTTACCATTGTGATTGTTGTTCAAGAACTCGCAAGTCGTGCCCAAGCTCATTTGGAGCTCACAATGCTAAGGTTCGAGCCCTCTCATGGAACCCAAGGTGGTGTTAGGCAAGCACAGAGAAAGAGTTCAAAGGAAATCAGAGGTGAATAGAGGAGAAGTCACGGCCTATGAGGCTATGTTCTCAACAAAAGCACAAAGAAAAAATGCATAAAAAGTGACAGGTCGCACTTACCATAGAATGGAGGAGAGACTGAAGTTTCAAAGCCTTCCCAAGCTACAAGGTCGAACATGGACATGACGGTGCCTTCCTTCCAAGACAGAGCCAAAGTCTCCAAAGTCAAAAGATGCAAATGAATGTTTTTAGGGTTTTCTCTTGTTTTGTCATCTTGACCTAGTTTGAGTTTAGGTTAACTGACTTTGCCATGGAGTGCAGAATTTTGAATTTAGGGTATTTTGTTGCATTTTGAAACTTAGTCTTAAGTTTAATATTTTATGTCACCATGGTATCTTGCATAGGTCGAGCCTTGTAGAGATTTCTCAAGAGTCATAAGCCTTAGTTCTAAATAATTTAGGGTCTTAGCTATATCTTAAGGCATTTTCTTTTTTTAGAAATCAATAATTGTAATGTGCCTTAGGATTAGGGTTAAGACCTAGGCTTATTTTATTTTAATTTTTTTTAGAGAAAACAATTAAAACATGTAAGGAGGAGTATTATAATTTTAAGATTTTTTATAGAAAAATCAAACTTTGTAAAGGGAGAGATAAGGTATTGGAGAGATAAGGTATTGTGTGCAAAAGATTTTTGAAAATCTTTAATTGCAAAATAGAGTAGTTATGAAACTGCATTATGTAAAGCAAAAGCAAAGCAATACTTTATAAATTGCTTTGTTTTCTTGCTAGTTTTAGCAGTTGAGCATTGAATTTTCTTCTTGGTCATAATTGAGTTTTCAGTTGGAGAGATAAGGTGTTTTCCTTGCTTTAAAAGCAATTTTTTGCTATTTTTAGAAGCCTGACAGATTATGCATGCAAAAAGTGTGACTTTCCACTTTGATGCTGACTTGTTGCACAATTTTTGGGACCTTTTCCTTGAGCTTTTTTCAAGAGCTCGGATTAGGGTTTGAGACGTATATCTTTAGAGAAAACTTAGGGTTTTCTAGTTCAGTCTATTTTTTCTCTTACACATTTTTCAGCTTGAATTTTTTTTGTACTTGTTACCAATTTTTCGCTACAGCTCAAATGGTGGAGCTAACTTAAATACTGTTATATTTAAAAGTCAAAATGCAATTATTTTTTAATATGCTTAAGTGTTGTTTTGCAATTCATTTTAGTTCATTAAGTGACAGTTATGCTTTGAAAAGAGGAATCAAAGTTTCAGAAGTTACTTTTCAATGCTTTATAGTCAAATGAAGTACAAGGTTGAGTGTTAAACAATAAATATTTTCAAATGCTTTCATTTATTTCACAAAGTGATTCATATTTACAAAATTTCATTTGATTGCAAGAATACAAATGCTAGTGCAAATTTGCATTGAGATGCATTTTTTCCTTTTCCAAATGAAAAGCAGAAAGAATGAAATCAAATGTCCACACAATTCATGGATGTAATTGTGGAAGTGAATCATAGGCATCACACTACACTATGGAGGATGCATAAAGGAAAAATCACATAAGTACAAACATAATCATCATTGCCTGATTGGTTGATGATCGACGCAGAAGTGGTGCACCATTTGTCTTCTTCGAGCTTCGTTGACCTATAGGAAAGAAGAGAGGGATGTCAGAGGCTCTAACTATGAATATACCTACATAAACCATCAATGATAATGTAGTATTCTACTAATCATGCATTGAAACAATCAAGGAAAGTGTAGAGACATGAGCTGAAGGAGAAACATCAACACAAACATGATATATTTTTTTTTATGCTAACACTGTTTATTTCCTTGTGCAGGTATAGGAAAATCCATGTAGTTTTTTATCTTTTGAAGACCAAGCATGTGGGGAAAAACGGGCTCCCACAAGGGTAGAGCCCGACATGCTGCCCCTTATATGTTACAAGAGGGCTGAGAAAGGAAGATGGAATCGTTATGCTCTTTTGGGCTTTACAAATGAATAAGTGAGCGAACTACCATACATCTATAACAATCAGATCAACATATAGAAGTGAAAATTGCAAATGAATGCTAATTGGATAACTTGTTTTAGCTGAAACTATCAAACTCTCATGTTTTCGAGTTGTTGTTTTAAATATTGTTTTGTTGTTTTAAGACTGTTCCCTTTGTAGTGTTGTTTCATATTTTCTATTTTGGAACAACAGTTCTCTATCTTTAAACAATAATAGAGAACAATGCAAGTTATGGGGTTATGGGGTTAGATCAAGAATATTTATGTGTGCAAAGAAGAAACAACACAAAGATGACAATTTTAAATATAAACAAAGGATACGTTTTCAAAAATCTCATGAAACCGTGTGAGGGTTTTCAACAGTTACACAAAATGTAAATATGTGTTCTCAGAATGTTATACACCCAGGTGAAGTTTAATTAGAAAGCAATTTTTATAAAGTGCTCTCATGTTCGAGCTCATATATAACAGAAAATACAAGTTGAAACACATATTTCTTCAAAAAAATTGAAAATACCCACATTGGGGTTTCATTTAAAACACATAATTCATGAATACCCATATGGGGTTTTCAATAGGAATATAGATTTACCATCTTTTTCAGTTACCCATATGGGGGTTTAAAAAAATAAAGCAAACCGTGTAGTTTCTAGAATACCCATATGGTGTTTCTACATTTTTTCAAATGGAAATGCCTAATAATGCATGGGTCAGGCCCAGTGTGATTTTCAGTTACTCTTTAGGAAAAAATGAGGAGAGCTCTTCAATTTTTGCTGCATAGGAGAACAAAATCAAGCAAAAATTGCATAGGGTGTGAGTTTCTTCATAAAAAAGCCATCAGTCAACTATGATATGTTGCGGCCTATCAAGGAGATAATGCACAAAAAATTTACAACAAATAAGCTTCAACACAAGAACTCATGGCACGGCCACTCAATGGGCCTGTATTTATCTAAGAAATGACATTCATTTTGCAGAAGATAAAGTTCATGACCTTTAGTGGAGAGATAAAAATTCAAAGAAAGAGTTTTGAGAGGAGAACTTACCCTTATGTTTGTTGTTCAAGAAACTCACAGGCCGCGCCTAGTTCATTTTGGAGCTCACAATGCTAAGCTCGAGCTCCCATAATGGTGTTCCAAATAAGATACAAACAAAGCACAGAGAATAGAGAATGCAAGAGAAAAATCATAGAATAATGGAGGAGATGTCACTGCCTTCATAGTTTTTTTCTTGCTTTCAAAACAATGGAGAAAGCCTTATGTTAAATAAAATCAACTTACTGTGTAGTCTCACAACAAATTCGACCATAATGGAGGAGACATCAAAAGTTTCAAAGCCTTCCCAAGCTGCAAGGTCGAGCATATGCATGGCGGCGCCTTCCTTCCCAATAGAGCTCAAAGTCTCCAAGTCAAAAGATGTGAAATGAGTGGAGTTGGGTTTTCCCTTACCTTTTGTCCATGTTGCCCTAATTTGGATTTAGGGGTTTTTGAATTTCTGCTTGTTTCAAACTTTTCTTAATACCATGAGGGGCCGAATTTACATGCCTCGGTTGACTTTGTTTAAAGGTCTTCATCTAATATTATTTGCCTAAGTTCTTAGTTTCTTAAATAAGTTGGAGGAGAATCATTTAAAATATGAGTGAAGGTTGCTTATGCCTTAAGGTCCTAAGTTTTAAATTTATAATTATTTTTTATGGAAATCAATTAAGCCTTCGAGGGATAATGTTTTAAATTAAAGTCCATACTTAGGCATTTATTCAATTGATTTTGAAAAAAATCAATTAATATTGATAGGAGTATGTCTTAGTTATTTTATTTTAATTTTATTTTGAGAAAAAAAATTAAACATGTAATAAAGAGTATATTATTTTTATGATTTTTTATGAGAAAAATCAAACTTTGTAAAGGAGATATAAGGTGTTATATGCAAAAGATTTTTTAAAATCTTTAATTGTAAAATGGAATAATTGTAAAACTGCATCATGTAAAGCAGAAGCAAAGTAATGCTTTATAAATTGCTTTGTTTTCTTGCTATTTTTTAGCAGTTAAGCGTTGACTTTCTCCTTGGTCGGAATTGAGTTTTCAATTGGAGAGATAAGGTGTTTTCCTTGCTGTAAAAGCAGTTTTTTTCTTTTTTTAGAAGCCTGACAGTTGATGCATGCAAAAAGTGTGACTTTCCACTTTTATGCTGACTTATTGTACAGTTTTTGGGACCTTTTCCTTGAGCTTTTTTCAAGAAATCGGATTAGGGTTTGAGACATATATCTTTGCAGAAAACCTAGGGTTTTCTAGTTTAGTATGTTTTGGCTCTTACACATTTTTGAGTTGAAACTATTTTGTAGTGAGTGAGATTATTTTCTAGCATACTCCTACAGCGAATAAAAAAGAAGCATTCATATCTATCATTTTGTGTCCATTTACAGTTACAGTTTGATGTTTATCTTGTGATTTCAATTTAAGAAGTCCTTGTTATGTCCTAGGTTGTAGTTTGATGCAGAAAGGTGCAAAGATGCAGGTTGCATGTTGTGTTTTGAACAGACCTTCATGCAAATTACTTATGTAAATTTGTTCTTGAGAGGTTGTGAAATCTTTGTTGGTTTTTTAGCTCAGTTTGTGAGGAAAATCCAGAATAGTTAGTATTTCATCATGCAATATTTTTAAAAAAATCATTTCAAAGTCATAAGTTAAGTTTATGTTTTCTCTCTATCCCTTTTCCAAGAAGATTTTAAAATAGGATCATTATACGGAGAACTAGCTCGCTCTGGAGATTCTCTTTCCATATAGACCACCCACGTCTAGAAAGAGTTTCAATGTTCCAATAGATAGTCTGATTTTTGCAAATCTGACGGGGTGCATATCTCATTGCTAATAGTTTTTGGCACACCCAATGGGATAGTCTGAAAATCAGTTTCAGAGAATTTTAATTTCTAAAAAATTTGTTGTTTGGTGTATGCAGCAGGTTTCTCAGCCTTTTGGAGGCTTGTTCAATATACCTGACGACTTTGAATTCTGATTTTTTACATGTAGATCTAGTGCAACCCATGCATGAGAATGGTACAGACCAGATTAAGTGTTGCACCTTTCCGATACCGATAGTTGTCCCCACCACGAAGAGTTGGTAGAACAACAAGGAAATTGTTTGAAGCACCAGTGAGGTCAAAATCAACACCTCTTGTTTTCAGCTCCTTGGTTTTATCACCAGGAGTACCAGTTCCAATATCATAGATACCACTGATGGCAACACCAAGGCAACATCCGTTCGCACCTTTTAATGGAGGCAATCCATTAGACATTGCTCAACATGACAACATCCTGGTTGCAGCCCTTAGAAGCCTACCATTCTTCACTGGAGAAGATCACACAACACCAGTGGAAGACATTTGTGATGTGTCCACCTTATGTTCAGTTCACAACATCATGTAGGAGAACGTTGTGTTGAGACTCTTGGTTGCATCGCTCAAGGGTAAAGCATTACATTGGTTCAAAGGCCTCGTAGCCAACTCTATTGCAACATGGGATGCACTAGGTAATGGTCTGTACCAACTTTTTGTTGATAAATTAGATAATTTGTCCCTATTAGAACAATTGAACACAATTCAAAGGGCACCACACAAACACTTGACGGATTTCAATCACCATTTTCAGAGAACTTGGGCTAGAATTCCTGCAATAGTAAGGCCTTTACCAGCTCATGCTTTTCTATTTTACTTGAAAGCTTTGAACTATAATTTTTCAGTTATGACCCATGTTATGGGTGGGAATAAAGTCCCTGATGCTTTTGATATCGCCATTAGAGCCAAAAATTGTCTTATTCGGGCTGGAGATATAACTCCTAGACCTCTTATGTCATTGTTTCCTAAGATATAGCCACCTACCCCTACTGCTTTACCTCCCTTAGCTAATGTTCCCATTATCCCAGCAATAGGTTATCAGACTGCAGCACATCAAATTGTTGCCCCAACCCAAAACCAAGAAATCCAAGAGATTAAGAATATACTAAAGACCTATGATCTTGTGAGCATTAAGAAGCAAGTAGGTCACAAACATAAACCCTATCAAGCCACTTATTAGCAAAACCAGCCTAATAGGCTTGCTTTTCAGAATGATTACCAGGGTCGAAAGAGAAATTTTAACCCAAGACCCTTCCAACCATACACCCAAACACAACCATTTCGTTAAAGGATCTCATACCTTAGAATAATATTGCTCGAGATTGTGATTGGTGTTATCCATGCAACCAACCCCATAACCAATCAATGTGTGATAATGGCATGAGAAATCAAGCTTTAATGGTTCAAAATAGTTACACAGGTTCAAAAAGTGTTTCAAATCAGAGCTTGGAACAGCAAGAAGGTTTTGAGGTTGCTTTTCCAAACTGGCAGAGTTTTAAGTTCTATGGCATGAATGGCTAGGATCAACAAGTTTCTCCTGTCGCAGCCAACACAAGATCAAAAAAGAGAGCAATGGACCTAGGACAACAAGCTGTAAGTTCACAGCAACAACCTACGAAAGATAAGCAACCCGTTTCTACAGTAGTACTAACGTTGCAACACAATCCAAGGTGTAGTTTTTACAAAAGGGCCAAGATATACCTGGCAAAGAGCAGCTAAAGACACAGTTGCAACCCTTGCAGAAGCAGAATGATATTTTTGTTTAGAAAAACCAGTAGAAGGTAAATGCCACTTCTTTTAATATTGTTGAACACCTCAGAAAGACTACCGTCAGTATGTATGTATTAGATGCTTTGCACTTCCCAGGTTAGAACGGTTTGTTGCAAAATGCTTTCGTTGAGTTGTCTATTACTGACGATACTAATCAGGGTGGTACCAAAGTCGTGTTCACTAATAGTTCAGAAGGTAAAGGCGAGTAGAAAGGTAAGGAGGTAAAGCCTCCCCCATTTTATTTAACTCTAATCATTAGGGATAAATTAGTGCATAATTGCATGGTTGATTTTGGCGCAAGTAGCTCTGTTATGCCTAAAAAATTAGTTGATGCTTTGGGTCTTGTCTATGAACCCAACCCTTAGAAGGGTGTAGTGTAGTTAGATCGGTCTATTGTTAGAACCGCTGGTATAGTCAAAAATTTAGCCCTTACCTTGCACACATCCCCTAATTTTGCGATTCACCAAGATATACATATAATCGATTTGCCAACACAATTTGCCATTTACCTCTTAAGGGATTTTATAGCCAAGTTGGGGGGTTTCTTTTCATCTAACTGGTCTCATCTATTTTTTAGAACAAGGTATGGTACAAAGGTAGCCATAAATTCTAAGCCTTTAGCCAAAGACCACATCAAACCATATCTTTTGAGTCTTATAAATGCTAACCTCTGTGTCACCCCTATACTAAAGGAGCAAACCATGACATCAGACCACAACACCCATGTAGAAAGTATAAATCTAGATGAATGGGTAGCCAAGGATCATGATCTTGACCCCTTCCAGCATACAGATGATGTAGGATTAGGGGTTTACATGATTCATGAACCTGATTCTGATATGCCTAATCTGATTAAAAGGGAAGTACAGCTTGCAGGGCAAGAAAATGAACTTTGGAAACTTTATTTTGATGGTTTGAGGAGCAATGTAGGTGTTAGTGGTGGGGCCATGTTGATTTTACCAGGGGGAGAAAAATATTATTCTACTTTCATATTTGCGTTCAGCTGTACAAATAATATAGCTGTATATGAAGCACTTGTACATGGCCTAGAGTGGGCTCGAAAAAGAGGTATTAATTGCTTGTGTTTTTATGGGGATTTTGAGTTAATCATAAATCAGGTCAAAAATCTAAATGCTACAAAGAATGATTTGCTTAAGAAATATAAGCATCGTGAATGGGATTTAATAGAAGATCTTGATGCTTTTAATATCTGTTCAGTTCCTAGAAATGAGAATAAGCATGCAAATAGGCTTGCTGCTATAGGGGCTCAGTTTGATATTCCAAACAAAATTCACAAAGTAGAGGTGCATCAATATGTAAAGATAGTCATTAGACCTTTTGTTTCTGATAATAATGTGAGTTGGTAGGTTTTTGACAACGATGAACAAATTGTAAATTTTTTAATTGTTGAAGTTGAGTTTGCAGATGGAAACCAACAAAAATGATAGCAGCAATATGACAATCAGATTATGCAATTGAAGACTAACAAGTTGCCACGGGGTTTGGTGACTTTGGAATCTGCATTCAATTTAGATGACCAGATGAGGAGAGACAAGTGCAGCTTGACTGTTAAAGAGGAACACTATGAAGCAATCGAAATCTTCAAAGGTAAGCTTCTCAAGCTGGGAAAGGTATGCAATAAAGAGGAACAACAAGAGTTTATTATGCTATGTCAAAAATTTAGTGATATTTTTGCTTGGGAGTATAAGGATTTCAAGAGGTTTGACCCAGAATTAGCCCAACATACTATTGAATTAGAGCCTACTACAAAACCAGTAAGGCAGAAATAGAGGCCCCTCAATCCCAAATTAGAACACCTTATGAAGGTCGAGCTGAATAAATTAGTTGAAAGTGGTATCATTTTTCCCATCAAGCTTACTTCTTGGGTGTCTGTAGTTCCAGTTAGGAAGAAAAGTGGGGAGATCAGATTATGTGTTGATTTCCGAGATTTAAATAGAGTGTCACTGAAAGACCACTACCCGCTCCCTTCCATGGAGCAAATTTTGCAAGTGGTTTCCGGTTCTGACATATTTTCTTTGCTAGATGGTTATTCAGGTTATAACCAAATTCTGGTTAAGCAGTATGATCAATTCAAAACAACATTCATGACTAAGTGGGGCACAATGGCTTACAAAAGGATGCCTTTTAGCTTATCCAACGTTGGAGCAACTTTTCAACGAGCAATGGATATGGCCTTTCACAGCCTCATGAACAACTTCCTTCTGGTTTATTTAGATGATATTACTATTTTTTCTAGAAATTCTAATGAACATCTTGATCATTTGGAATAGATTTTTTAGAAATGTAGGGAATTCAGAGTGTCTCTCAACCCGAAAAAGTGTATTTTTCTATGCACGAAGGTAAACTCCTCATACACATTGTTTCAAAGCAGGGCATTTCCATAGATTCTGAAAGGATTTTTGTGATTCTCGAATTACCATTGCCAGCTCACAATAAAGGCTTGCAAAGATTTCTTGGAAGGATAAATTTTGTGAGGAGGTTCATACCAAATATCGCAGCTTTGTTGCAACCTCTCACTCTTATGCTAAAAAAGAATATACCTTTCGCCTGGACCAAGGAAGGTAAAAGGATCTTTGATCATATCAAAGAAGCTCTCGCATTTTCCCCTACCCTCATTAATCCAAAGTACAACATAGATTTCATTCTTTACGTATTTGGAGGAGTTGATACTATTTCTGCTATGCTTTACCAGCAAAACGATGAAGGTTTGGAGCAGCTAGTGGCCTTTTTTAGCCAAGTTCTTCATGATTATGAGGTAAAGTATTCCTTTGTCGAGAAGAATGTATTTTTTGTTGTAAGAAGTTTAAAAAAATTCAGACATATGTTGTTGAACAACAAGATTCATTTGTTGGTTGTGCATTCAACTGTTAAAGATTTCTTGTTGAACCGTGAAATTAATGATAAGCATGTTGGTTGGATAACCAAGGTCATGGAGTTTATAATAGATATTAAAATAACCAAACTAGTCAGAGGTAAGGGTTTGTGTGAACAGATTGCAAAAAACACAGCGGGCAATAGCCTAGAGGAGACTGAAAAAGTTGGCACAGTCTTAAACAATGATGATGCACATGTTGTTCCAGTTCCTACTGCTACCTCGATGCAGCAAATGATGCTTTATTTGCAAACTGGCAAGTGTCCCAAAGGTCTAGACAAAGCAAAAAGGAGGTTTTACAGATTATACTCTATTCCTTTCGCAATTATTGATGGCATTCTGTATAGAAGATATTTTCAAGGTGTTTTGTTACGATGCATTGAACTTGACCGAGTTGATAAGCTTTTAACATAATTTCATGATGGGCCTTCAGGAGACCACTTTGTTGCAAGAACAACAACCCTGGAAATTATGCGGGCTAGTTATTATTGGCCAAATTTGTTCAAAGATGCCATTGCTTGGGTCCGAAAATGTGAAAAATGTGCTATGTTTTCAAGAAACCAAAGGCTTGTAGCTTGACCTCTGCATCTGATTCAAGTGGAGCAGCCCTTTGCTAAGTGGGGCTTAGATTTTATAGGGCCAATCAACCTACCTTCAAGCATAGGTCATAAGTGGATACTAGCGGCCACAAAATTATTTTACTAAATGGACCGAGGCAGTTGCTTTGAAAGAAGCAAATGAGACTTTTGTGCTTAATTTTTATCAAGACTTAGTGTCAAGATTCGATACTCCAGATTCTATAATTTCTAACAATGGTTTGGCCTTCATTGGTTTAATAATTTTTGATTGGCCAGTTAGAAATAACATCTATTTGAATACATATTCTAACTATTATCCGCGGGGAAATGGGCAAGCAGAATCTACAAATAAGTTCTGATCTGGATAATCAAGAAGACTGTCGAGGACAATCAACGAACATGGCATGAAAATCTTAAGTTAGCCCTTTGGGCTAACAGAGCGACACCAAAAAGGGCCACTGGTTGTTCTCCTTATGTACTTTCTTATGGTAAAGAAGCTAAGTTACCCATTTCTATTGAGTTGTCGACTTTAAGTTATGTGAAAGAATTGGAATTACTGAATGAGCAATCTCTTGAGGTGTGTTTAGCACAACTAGTAGAGCTTGAGGAAAATATAAGAGAAGCCTTAAAACAAGTTAAAATACATCTAGCTTAGATGAAGAGCTCTTTTAATAAGAAGGCAAGACCACGAGAGTTCATCATTGGTGATCTGGTCTTCAAGTGGAATGAATACAAGAGTAGACCTGGACGACATTCCAAGTTCGATGCAATTTGGGATGGGCCTTATGTGATCACGGAGTGCAAAGAGCACAATGCTTTCCAGATTTCAAAGCTGACTGGAGAGGTTTTGTCTATCTAAGTTAATGGGATCCACCTCAAACATTGAATCTGAGATAAGTTTTATCTTGTACATAAATAGAGTAGTTGTTACAAATAAGTGTGTTACGTAAATTTCTTTTCAGTAGTTTTCTTTCCCTAAGTGTTGTTGTGCATTTTTTTGTTGGCCATCAAGGCCTATTAGTTTTCTTTCAGCTTTGTTTGTTTTGTTTTGTTGTTGTTTTGGAGTTGTTGTTTCAATTTTTCTAAGTTCATGAAGGGCATTTTTGACTCCATGCCCAATGGAGTTTTTAAAGGCAATTGATCTATGCTTAGTTGGCATGCATCTAGCGGAAATCACCAAAATGTTACCAATTTTTCACTACAGCTCAAATGGTGGAGCTAACTTAAATACTGTTTATATTTAAAAGTGAAAATGCAATTATTTCTGAATATGCTTGACTGTTGTTTTGCACTTCATTTTAGTTCATTAAGTGACAGATATGCTTTCAAAAGAGGAATCAGAGTTTCAAAAGTTGTTTTTCAATGTTTTACAGTCAAATGAAGTACATGATTGAGCGTTAAACAATAAATCTTTTCAAATGCTTTCATTTATTTCACAAAGTGATTCATATTTACAACATTTCATTTGATTGCGAGAATACAAATGCTAGTATAAGTTTGCATTGAGATACATTTTTTCCTTTTTCAAATGAAAAGCAGAAAGAATGAAATCAAATGTCCACACAAGTCATGGATGTAACTGTGACAGTGCATCATAGGCATCACACTACACTATGGAGGATGCATATAGTAAAAATCACATAAGTACAAACATAATCATCATTGCCTAATTGGTTGATGATCGACGCGGAAGTGGTGCACCATTTGTCTTCTTCGAGCTACGTTGACCTATAGGAAAGAAGAGAGGGACTTTAAAGGCTCCAACTATGAATATACCTACATGAACCATCAATGATAATGTAGTATGCTACCAATCATGCATTGAAACAATCAAGGAAAGTGTAGAGACATGAGTTGAAGGAGAAACATCAACACAAACATGATATATTTCTTTTTATGCTAACATTGTTTGTTTCATTGTGCAGGTATAGGAAAAGCCATGTAGTTTTTTATCTTTTGAAGATCAAGCATGTGGGGAAAAACGGGCTCCCACAAGGGTAGAACCCAACATGTTGCCCTTATATGTTACAAGAGGGCCGAGAAAGGAAGATAGAATCATCATGCTTTTCTGAGCTTTGCAACTGAACAAGTGAGACAACTACCATACATTTATAACAATCAAATCAACATATAGAAGTAAAAATTGCAAATGAATGCTAATTGAACAACTTTTTTTAGCTAAAACTATCAATCTGTCATGTTTTCGAGTTGTTGTTTTAAATATTGTTTTGTTGTTTTAAGACTATTCGCTTTGTAGTTTTATTTCATATTTTTTTGTTTTGGAATAGAAGTGCTCTATCTTTAAACAATAATAGCGAACAGTGCAAGTTATGAGGTTATGTCAAGAACAGGTAAATACATAGAGAGTTTGTTGCCATAATGAAAATGACTAACAAAACAGTCAGTTTCTGTTTGGATGAGAACGTAAAATGCCTCACTATTTTGAAAAGAGGACCATTAGAATTTATTGTTTTAGACATCAGTGTTGTTCTATCAGTTAATTGTTTTTTCACTCAAACTTTATCTTCAAAAATTTACAATTATCAGGCAGGTTTTTGAGGATTCACATACATGAGGATTACTTTCAGAACAAACAACATGTATACTTTGGACATGGTATGAATGAGGGTTTGGAGTGCATAAGAGACAAACTGAACAAGTAATTTATAGTTTAGATCAAGAATATTTTTGTGTGCAAGGAAGAAACAACACAGAGATGACAATTTAAAATATAAACAAAGGATATGTTTTCATAAATCTAATGAAACTGTGTGAGGGTTTTCAACAGTTACACAAAAGGTAAATATGTGCTCTCAGAATGTTATACACCTAGGTGGAGTTTTGTCAGAAAGAAATTTTTATACAGTGCTCTCATGTTCGAGCTCAAATATAATAGAAAATGCAAGTTAAAACACAGATTTCTTCAAAAAAATTGAAAATACCCATGTTGGGGTTACATTTAAAACACAGAATTCATGAATACCCACATGGAGTTTTCAACAAGAATTCATATTTACCATCTTTTTCAGTTACCCATATGGGGGTTTAAAAACATAAAGCAAACCGTGTAGTTTCCAGAATACCCATATGGGGTTTCTACATTTTTTTCAAATGGAAATGCCTGATAATGCATGGGTCGAGCCCACTGTGATTTTTAGTTACTCTTCAGGAAAGAATGAGGAGATTTCTTCAAGTTTTGTTGCATAGGAGAACAGAGTCAAGAAAAAATTACATAGGGTGTGAGTTTCTTCATAAAAAAGCCATCAGTCAACTATGATATGTCACGGCCTGTTAATGAGATAATGCACAAAAAAATTACAACAAATAAGCTTCAACAGAAGAACTCATGGTGCAGCCACTCAATGGGCCTGTATTTGTCTAAGAAATGACATTCGTTTTGCAGAAGATAAAGTTCATGACCTTTAGTGGAGAGATAAAAATTTAGGGAAAGAATTTTGAGAGGAGAACTTACCCTTAAGTTTGTTGTTCAAGAAACTCACAGGTCGTGCCTAGTTCATTTTGGAGCTCACAATGCTAAGCTTGAGCTCCCATAATGGTGTTCCAAAGAAGATACAAAAAAAGCATGGAGAATAGGAATGCAAGAGAAAAATTAGAGAATAATGGAGGAGAAGCTACGGCCTTCAGAGATTTTTTCTTGCTTTCAAAACAATGGAGAAAGCCTTATGTTAAAGAAAATCAACTTACTGTGTAGTATTAGAACAAATTCGGCCATAATGGAGGAGAAATCAGAAGTTTCAAAGCCTTCCCAAGCTGCAAGGTCGAGCATAAGCATGGCGACGCCTTCCTTCCCAACAAATCTCAAAGTCTCCAAGTCAAAAGATGTGAAATGAGTGAAGTTAGGGTTTTCCCTTACCTTTTGTCCATGTTGCCCTAATTCGGATTTAGGGGTTTTTGAATTTCTGCTTGTTTCAAACTTTGCTTAATACCATGAGGGGCCGAATTTACATGCCTAGGTCAAATTTTTTTAAAGTTCTTCATCTATTATTATTTGCCTAAGTCCTTAGTTTCTTAAATAAGCTGGAGGAGAATCATTTAAAATATGAGTGAAGGTTGCTTATGCCTTAAGGTCCTAAGTTTTAAATTTATAATTGTTTTTTATGGAAATCAATCAAGTCTTGGAGGGATAATGTTTTAAATTAAAGTCCATACTTAGGAACTTATTCAATTGATTTTGGAACAAATCAATTAATATTGATAGGAGTATGTCTTAGGTATTTTATTTTAATTGTTTTTTGAGAAAACAATTAAACATGTAATAAAGAGTATATTATTTTTATGATTTTTTATGAGAAAAATCAAACTTTGTAAAGGAGATATAAGGTGTTATATGCAAAAGATTTTTTCAAATCTTTAATTTTAAAATGGAATAATTGTAAAACTGCATCATGTAAAGCAGAAGCAAAGCAATGCTTTATAAATTGATTTGTTTTCTTGCTATTTTTTAGCAGTTAAGAGTTGACTTTCTCCTTAGTCGGAATTGAGTTTTCAGTTGCAGAGATAAGGTGTTTTCCTTGTTGTAAAAGTAGTTTTTTTCTTTTTTTAGTAGCCTGACAGTTAATGCATGCAAAAAGTGTGACTTTCCACTTTTATGTTGACTTATTGTACAGTTTTTGGGACCTTTTCCTTGAGCTTTTTTCAAGAGATCGGATTAGGTTTTGAGACATATATCTTTGGAGAAAACTTAGGGTTTTCTAGGTCAGTCTGTTTTGGCTCTTACACATTTTTGAGTTGAAACTGTTTTGTACTCAGTGAGATTATTTTCTAGCATATTCCTACAGTGAATAAAAAAGAAGCATTCCTATCTATCATTTTGTGTCCATTTACAGTTATAGTTTGATGTTTATCTTGTGATTTCAATTTAAGAAGTCCTTGTTATGTCCTAGGCTGTAGTTTGATGCAGAAAGGTGCAAAGATATAGGTTGCAAGACGTGTTTTGAATAGACCTTCATGCAAAGTACTTATGTAAATTTGTTCTTGAGAGGTTGTGAAATCTTTGTTGGTTTTTTAGCACTGTTTGTGAGGAAAATCTAGAATAGTCAATATTTCATCATCCAGTATTTTAAAAAAAATCATTTCAAAGTCATAATTTTTAAGTTTATGTTTTCTTTCTATCCCTTTCCAAGCAGATTTTAAAATAGGATCATTATACGGAGAACCAGCTCGCTCTGGAGATTCTCTTTCCATATAGACCACCCACGTCTAGAAAGAGTTTCAATCTTGCAACATATAATCTGACTTTTGCAAATATGACGAGGTGCATATCTGATTGCTAACAGTACTCAGTTGATATTTTTTGGCAATACTCCTACAGTGAATAAAAAACAACATTCCTACCTATCGTTTTGTGTGTCTATTTGCAGATACAGTTTGATGTTATCTTATGATTTCTATTTAGGGTGTCCTTGTTATGTCCTAAGGCTATAGTTTTGATGCAGAAAAGTACAAGGATACAGGTTGCATGTCATGTTTTAAAGTAGATCTTCATGCAAGATACTTATGTAAAATTGTTTTGTTTTTTGAGCACTGTTTGTGAGGAAAATCCGGAATAGTCATTATTTTACCATCTAATATTGGAAAATCATTTCAAAATCATAGGTTTTAAGATTTTTTTTTTTCTCTATCCTTTTCCCAAGAAATACTTTTAGAATAGGATCATCATACAGAGAACCAACTCGCTCTGGAGATTCTCTTTCCTTATAGATTACCCACGTCTGGAAAGAGTTTCAATGTTGCAACAGATCGTCTGATTTTTTGCAAAATCTGATGGGGTGCATATCTGATTGCTAAATATTTTTGCCACGCCTGATGCGATTCTGACAATCAATTTCAGAGAAGTTAAATTTCTAAAAAAATTGTTGTTTGGTGTATGCAACAGGTTTCTTAGCCTTTTGGAGGCTTGTTCAATATACCTGGCAACTCTGACTTCTGATTTTTTACATGTAGACCTAGTGCAACCTGCATATGAGAAAGGTACAAACCAGATCAAGTGTTGCACCTTTCTGATACCGACAGTTGTCCCTACCACAAAGAGTTAGCAGAACAACAAGGAGGTTGTTTGAGACGCCAACAAGGTCAAAATCAACACCTCATGTTTTCAGTTCTTTGGTTTTATCACTAAGAGTACCAGTTCCAATATCATAGATACCACCAATGGCAGCGCCAAGGCAACATCCATTCGCACCTTTTAATGGAGGCAGTCCATTAGACATTGCTCAACATGATGACATCCTAGTTGCAGCCCTTAGAAGCCTATTGTTCTTCACTGGGGAAGATCACACAACACTGGTGGAGCACATTCATGACGTGTCTACCTTATGTTCGGTTCACATCACGCAGGCTAACGTCGTGTTGAGGCTCCTAGATGCATCGCTCAAAGGGAAAGAATTACAATGGTTCAGAGGCCTCGCAACCAACTCAATTGCAACATGGGACGCACTAGATAATGGTCTATACCAATTTTTTGTTGATAAATATGATAATCTATCCATGCTAGAACAATTGAGCACTATTCAAAAAGCGTCGCACGAGCACTTGGCGGATTTCAATCACCATTTTCAGAGAACTTGGGCCATAATTCCTGCAATGGTAAGGCCTTTACCAACCCATGCTTTTCTATTTTACTTAAAAGATTTGAACAGTAAGATGTCAATCATGACCCAATCTATGGGTGGGCACACGCTCCCTGATGCTTATGATATTGCCATTAGAGCTAAGAATTGTCTCATCCAAGCTAGAGATATAGCCCCTAGACCTCCAATGTCATTGTTTCCTAAAATACAACCAACCCCTACTACTTTACCTCCCTTAGCTAATGATCCCATTGTCTCAGTTAGGTTATCAAACCACAACACACCAAATTACTGCTCCAGCCCAAAACCAAGAAATTCGAGAGATTAAAAGTATACTCAAGACCTTCAAGACTGATCTTGTGAGCATTAAGAAGCAAGTAGGTCATGAACATAAACCTTATCAAGCCACTTATCAGAAAAACTAGCCTAATAGGCTTGCTTTTTAATATGATTATTAGGGCCAAAAGAGAAATTTTAACCCAAGACCCTTCCAGCCATACAGCCCAAACATAGCCAGTTCATCAAAGGAGCTTGTACCTCAGAATAATATCACCCAGGATTGTGATTGGTGTTATGCATGCAACCAACCCCATAACCAATCAACATGTGATTAATGTATGATAAATCAGGCCTTAATGGTTCAAAATAGTTATGCAGGTTCAGAAAGTGTTTCAAATCAGAGCCTGGAACAACAAGAAGGCTTTGAGGTCGCTTTGCCAAACTGGAAGAGTTCTGAGTTTTGTGGCATGAATGGCTAGGATCAACAGTTTTCTCTTGTCGCAACAAACACAAGATTGAAAAAAAGAGCAATGGACCTAGGATAGGAAGCTGGAAGTTCACAGTAGCGATCTATGAAAGATAAGCAGCCTATTTTTACATCGAGTACTAATGTTGCAACACAATCCAAGGTGCATTTTTTATAAAAGGGCTAAGAGACACCTGAAAAAGAGTAGTCAAAGACACATTTGCAATCCTTGCAGAAGAAGAATGATGTTGTTGTAACAAAAAATAGGTAGAAGGTAAATGCTACTTCTTTTAATATTGTTGAACACCTCAGAAAGACTATTGTCAGCATGTCTATATTAGATGCTTTGCACATCCCAAGTCAGAAAAGTTTGTTGCAAGATGCTTTAGTTGAGTTTTCTATTTTTGATGATACTAATCAAGGTGCTACCAAAGTCATGTTCACTAACAGTTCAGAAGGTATAAGTGAGCAAAAAGGTAAGGAGGTAAAGCCTCCCCCATTTTATTTGACTCTGATCATTGGAGATAAATTAGTGAATAACTGCATGGTTGATTCTAGCGCAAGTAGCTCTATTATGCCTAAAAAATTAGCTGATGTGTTAGTTCTTGTCTATGAACCCAACCCTCAGAAGGGTGTAGTTCAATTAGATGGGTCTACTGTTAGAACTGTTGGTATAGTAAAAAATTTAGCCCTTACCTTGCATGCATCCCTTAGTTTTGTGATTCATCAAGATATACATGTAATCGATTTGCCACCACACTTTTCCATTTGCCTATCAAGGGATTTTATAGCCAAGTTGGGGGGTTTCTTGTCATCTAATTGGTCTCACCTATTTTTAAGAACAAGGTATGGTACAAAGGTAACCATAAAGTCTGAGCCTTTAGCCAAAGACCACATTGAACCATACATTTTGATCCCTATAAACACTAACCTCTGTGTCACCCCTATACTAGAGGAGAAAACCATGACATCAGACCACAACACCCATGTAGAAAATATAAATCTAGATGAATGGCCAGCCGAAGATCATGAGCTTGATCCCTTCCAGCATAGAGATGAGGTAGGATTAGAAGTTTACATGATTCGTGAACCTGATTTTGATATGCCCAATCTGATTAAGAGGGAAGTACAACTTGCAGGGCAAGAAAATGAACTTTGGAAACTTTATTTTGACAGTTCAAGGAGCAGTGTAGGTGTTGGTGGCATGCTGATTTCACTAGAGGGAGAAAAATATTATTTTTCTTTCAGATTTGCATTCAGTTGTACAAATAATACAGTTGAATACGAAGCACTTGTACATGGCCTAGAGTGGGCTCGAAAAAGAGGTATTAAATGTTTGCATGTTTATGGTGATTCTGAGTTAATAGTGAATCAGTTCAGAAATCTAAATGCTACAAAAAAATGACTTGATTTAGAAATATACGCATCGTGTACGGGATTTAATAGAAGATCTTGATGCTTTTAATATTTGTTTAGTTCCTAGAAATGAAAATAAGCATGCAGATAGGCTCGATGTTATAGGGGCTCAGTTTGATATTTTAAACGAAATTCACAAAGTAGAGGCACGTCAATATGTAAAGATAGTCGTCAGACCTTCTGTTCCTAACAATAATGTGAATTGGCAGGTTTTTGACAGTGATGAGAAAATTGTAATTTTTTTAATTGTTGAAGCTAAGTTTGCAGACAGAAACTAGAAAAAGTGGCAACAGTAGTATGTCAATCAGATTGTACAATTGAGAAACAACAAGGTGCCAAGGGGTTTGGTGACCTTGGAATCTGCATTCAACTCAGATGACCAGATAAGGAGAGACAAGTGCAACCTAACTGTTAAAGAGGAACACTATGAAGCAGTTGAAATCTTCAAACGTAAGCTTCTCAAGCTAGGAAAGGTATGTAATAAAGAGGAACAATAGGAATTTATTCTGTTATGTCAGAAATTTAGTGATATTTTTGCTTGGGAGTATAAGTATTTGAAGGGGTTTGACCCAAAATTAGCCCAACATACTATCGAATTAGAGTCAGTTGCAAAACCAGTAAGGCAGAAACAGAGGCCTCTCAATCCCAAATTAGAACACCTTATGAAAGCCAAGTTGAATAAATTAGTTGAAAGTGGCATCATTTTTCCCATCAAGCATACCTCTTGGGTGTCGAACCTAGTTCCAGTTAGGAATAAAACTGGGGATATCAGATTATGTGTTGATTTTCAAGATCTAAATAGAACGTCATTGAAAGACCACTACCCACTCCCTTCCATGGAGAAAATTTTGCAGGTGGTTTCCAGTTCTAACATATTTTCTTTGCTAGATGGTTACTCAGGTTATAACTAGATTCTGGTCAAACAACAGGATCAATTCAAAATGACATTCACGAATAAGTGGGGCATAATGGCCTACAAAAGGATTCCTTTTGGCTTATCCAACGCTGGAGAAACTTTTCAACGAGCGATGGATATGGCTTTTCACGGCCTCATGAACAAGATCATTATGGTATATTTAGATGATATTACTATTTTTTCCAGAAATGCTAATGAACATCTTGATCATTTAGAATAGATTTTTTAGAGATGCAGGGAGGTTAGAGTGTCTCTCAATCCAAAGAAGTGTATATTTTATGTACACGAAGGTAAACTCCTTGGACACATTGTTTCAAAGCAGGGTATTTCCATAGATTCTGAAAGAATTTATGTAATTCTTGAATTACCATTGCCATCTCACAAGAAAGGCTTGCAAATCTTTCTTGGAAGAATAAATTTTGTGAGAAGGTTCATACCAAATATCATAGCTTTGTTGCAACCTCTCACTCTTATGCTGAAAAAGAATATACCTTTCGTATGGACCAAGGAAGGTAAAGGGAGCTTTGATCAAATCAAAGAAGCTCTCGTAGTTGCCCCTACCCTCATTAATCCAAAGTACGACAGAGATTTCATTATTTACGCATTTGGAGGAGTTGATACTATTTCTACTATGCTTTTCCAGCAGAACGATGAAGGTTTGGAGCAACTTGTGGCCTTTTTCAGCCAGGTACTACATGATTATGAGGTAAAGTATTCCTTTGTCAAGAAGCATGTGTTTTCTTTTGTAAGAAGTTTAAAAAAGTTTAGACATATGTTTTCGAACAGAAAGATTCATTTGTTGGTTGCGCATTCAATTGTTAAAGATTTCTTGTTGAATCGTGAAATTAATGATAAGCATGTTAGTTGGATAACCAAGGTCATGGATTTTGACATAGATATTAAAATAACCAAACTCGTCAGAGGTAAGGGTTTGTGTGAACAAATTGCAGAAAACATAGCAGTAAGCAGCTTAGAGGAGACTGAAAAGGTTGGTACAGTGCTAAACAATGATGATGCACCTGTTGTTCCAGTTCCTGCTACTACCTGGGTGCAACAAATGATTCTTTATTTGCAGACTGGTGAGTGTCCTAAAGGTCTAGACAGAGCAAAAAAGAGGTATTATAGATTACACTCTATCCCTTTTGCAATTATTGATGGCATTTTGTATAGAAGAGATTTTCAAGGTGTTTTATTAAGATGCATTGAACCTAACTGAGTTGATAAGCTTTTAACATAATTTCATGATGGGCCTTCAGGAGGCCACTTTTCTGCAAGAACAACAACCCTGAAAATTATGTGGGTTGGTTATTATTGGCCAAATTTTTTCAAAGATGCCATTGCTTGGGTCCGAAAATGTGAAAAGTGTGCTCTGTTTTCAGGAAAATAGAAACTTACAGCGTTACCTTTACATCAGATTCAGGTGGAACAACCCTTTGCTAAATGGGGCTTAGATTTTATAGGGCCAATCAACTCGCCTTCAAGCACGGGTCATAAGTGGATACTAATCGCCACAGATTATTTTACTAAATGGACCGAGGCAGTTGCTTTAAAAGAAGAAAATGAGACTTTTGTGCTTAATTTCTATCAAGACTTAGTGTCAAGATTTGGTACTCCAAATTCTATAATTTCTAACAATGGTTTGGCCTTCATTGGTTTAAGAATTTTTGATTGGTCAATTAGAAATAGCATTTATTTGAATACATCTTCTAACTATTATCCACAGGGAAACGAGCAAGAAAAATCTACAAATAAGAATCTGATATGGATAATCAAGAAGACTGTTGAGGACAATCAACGAACATGGCACGAAAATCTTAAGTTAGCTCTTTGGGCTGATAGAGTGACTCCTAAAAGGGCCACTGGTTGTTCTCCTTATGGTAAAGAAGCTAAGTTACCCATTTCTATTGAGTTGTCAACTTTAAGTTACGTGAAAGAACTGGAATTACTAAATGAGAAGCCTCTTGAAGTGCAGTTTGCACAATTGGTAGAGCTTGAGGAAACTAGAAGGGGAGCTTTAAAATAGCTTGAAATACATCAAGCTTAAATGAAGAGCTATTTTGATAAGAAGGCAAGACCACGAGAATTCATCATTGGTGATCTGGTCTTCAAATGGAATGAATATAAGAGTAGACCTGGACGGCATTCCATGTTTGATGCAATTTGGGATGGGCCTTATGTGATCATGAAGTGCAAGGAGCACAACACTTTCCAGCTTTCGAAGTTGACTGGAGAGGTGCTGTCTATCCCAATTAATGGGATCCACCTCAAACATTTCCTCTGAGATAAGTTATATTTGTAAATAAATAGAGTAGTTGTTACAAATAAGTGTGTTATGCATATTTCTTTTCAGTAGTTTTCTTTCCCTAAGCGTTGTTGCGCATTGTTCTGTTGGCCATCAGGGCCTCTTAGTTTTCTTTTAGCTTTGTTTCATTTTGTTTTGCTGCTATTTTGGATTTGTTTTAGTTTTTTGAGTTCATGGAGGGGCATTTTTTACTCTATGCCCAAAGGAGCTTTCAAAGGCAACTGATCTATGCTTAGCTGGCAAGCATCTAGCGGAAATCGCCAAAATGTTACCAATTTTTTACTACAACTCAAATGGTGGAGCTGATTTACATATTGTTATAATTTAAAGTGAAAAATCAATTATTTTTTAATATTCTTGAGTGTTGTTTTGCACTTCTTTTTATTTCATCAAGTGACAGATGTGCAGTTGTTTTGAGAAACTGAGTTTCTAAGTATCATTCATGTTTTTGCATAAATCAAATGGAATACAAATGTGAGTATACGAATGATAAAGCAGAATGATTTCATTTATTTCATGAAGTGATGCATTTTTTACATGAGTCATTTGATTGTGAGAATACAAATGTTGGTACAATCTTGCATTTTAATGCTTTTCTTTCAGAATCAAAATGAAAGAACAAAATTAAACATCCACACAAGTCATGGTTTTAGCCATTTCCATTTATAACAGGAAAGTAAATATACAACTGGAAATAGAAAGTAGATAACGTTAGACATATGCTTCATTGCCTAAGTGGGTCTTCAGTTGGTCTTTCGAAGTTGGCTCCTTCTTGTTTCCACTCCTGAATGCTTCCGCTCCTGAATGTACCTGCAAAAGTTTGAGAAGGGTGTCAATTAAGAGCTCGGGATATGAATAACACTACATATCGTACTAACAGAGATATATTTCAAACCTTATAGTGCAGAGAAACAGATAATGGATAGAGTAGAAGCATGAACTGAAAAAGAGAGAAAACATCATCATTCTTTGTTTTTCTTTTGTGTTAACACTATTAGTTTCCTTGTGCAGTTATAGGAAAAGCCATGTAGTTGTTTATCTTTCGAAGACCAAGCATGTGGGGAAAAATGGGCTCCCACAAGGGTGGAGCCTGGCATGCTGCCCTTATATGTTACAAGAGAGTCGAGAATGAAAGGAAATGCAATCATCGTGTTCTTCTGAGATTTACAACTGAACAAGTAATCGAACTACCATGCATTTATAACAATTAGATCAACATATGGAAGTGAAAATTGCAAATGAATGATAATTGGATAGCTTGTTTTAGCTGAAAGTATCAATCTATCATGTTTTTGAGCTATTGTCATAAATAATGTTTTGTTGTTTTTAAGACTGTTCACTTTATAGTGTTGTTTCATATTTTATGTTTTGGAACAATAATGCTCTATCTCTTAACAATGGTAGTGAAAAGTGCAAAGTTATGAGGCTACGCCTTGATAGGTGAGGAGATGAACTAGAAAGTAAATAGAGTGTGCATCAAAATTCACAATTACCCATGTGTTTTTCTCTGAAGTGTGGTCTTTTTAAAAAATATAAATTCTACAATTTCCAGCAAGTACCCATATTGGGTTTTGACAGAATACAAAGATGGGATTATTTGTAGGAGTTTCAAGTCTACATGTGCATTATGCATGGAGAATGCTAGGTATAGAAACTAAGGATACACAAGTACAGATAAGGATGTGAAGAGTTTGTTGATAAGCAAAGGATATCAAAGCATGAAGGAGTTTTACAGATGCAAGCTGGAAGAGTATGTTTAGAGTCTGGTCTTCTTCAAGTTTTCATTGTTTCAGGCATACCCACATTATGGTTTGGATTCGAATACAAATTTATCATGATTTCCAAAATTCTACATAAGCATGTTTTTAACAATGCAAATTTATTTGAAATAATGAATACCCATATACAATTTTTTGCTCAAATACAGATTTTATTCATATACAGAAGTACCCACATGGGGTTTCATAAAGAGATGCAGATTTTCCACATTTTTTCAATTTACCCATATGGGGGTTTTAAAAGTAAAACACAAATAGTGTATTTTCCAGAATACCCATATGGGGTTTTAAAGAAATAAAATGCAGGCAGTTCACTTTCCAGGTTACCCACATGGGTTTCTACATTTAAAATAGAAATGCCTGATAATGCATGGGTCGAGCCCAGTGTGAGTTTCAGTTACTCTTTAGGAAAGAATGAGGAGATTTCTTAAAGTTTTGTTGCATAGAAGAACAGAATCAAAGCAAAGAATACATGGAGTTCAAATTTCTTCATATGGAAAGTCATCAATCAACTAATGTCATGTTGCGGCCTGTCAAGAGGATAATGTACATAATTTTCATAAAAGTAAGCTTCAGACAAGCATTCATGGCGCGACCAGTCAATAGGCTTGCATTTTTTCTAAAAAATAACAACCATTTTTGCATAAATAAAGCTTGTAGGCTTTAGTTTGAGAGAAAAAATACAAAGAAAGAGTGTAGCAGCGAAGAGCTTACCATCGTGATTGTTGTTCAAGAACTCATAGGCCACACCCAAGCTTGTTTGGAGCTCACAATGCTAAGGGTCGAGCCCTCTCATGGTGCCCAAGGTGGTGTTAGGCAAGCACAGAGAAAGAGTGCAAAGGAAATTGGAGGTAAATAGAGGAGAAGTCGCAGCCTGTGAGACTATGTTCTCAACAAAAGCACAGATAAAAAATGCATAAAAAGTGACAGGTCGCACTTACCACATAATGGAGGAAAGACTGAAGTTTCAAAGCCTTCCCAAGCTACAAGGTCGAACATGGACATGGCGGCACCTTCCTTCCCAGATAGAGCCAAAGTCTCCAAAGTCAAAAGATGCAAATGAATGTTTTTAGGGTTTTCTCTTATTTTGTCATCTTGACCTAGTTCGAGTTTAGGTTAAGTGACTTTTCCATGGAATGCAGAATTTCAAACTTAGGACATTTTGTTGCATTTTGAAACTTAGTCTTAAGTTTAATATTTTATGTCACCATGGTATCTTGCATAGGTCGAGCCTTATAGAGATTTCTCAAGAGTCATAAGCCTTAGTTGTTAATAATTTAGGGTCTTAGCTATATCTTAAGGCATTTGTTTTTTTTAGAAATCAATAATTGTAATGTGCCTTAGGATTAGGGTTAAGACCTAGGCTTATTTTATTTTAATTGTTTTTAGAGAAAACAATTAAAACATGTAAGGAGGAGTATTGTAATTTTATGATTTTTTATAGAAAAATCAAACTTTGTAAATTGAGTGATAAGGTATTGTGTGCAAAAGATTTTTGAAAATCTTTAATTGCAAAATAGAGTAATTATGAAACTACATGATGTAAAGCAAAAGCAAAGCAATACTTTATAAATTGCTTTGTTTTCTTGATATTTTTAGCAGTTGAGCATTGACTTTTCTTCTTGGTTGAAATTGAGTTTTCAGTTGGAGAGATAAGGTGTTTTCCTTGCTTTAAAAGTAGTTTTTTGCTATTTTTAGAAGCCTAACAGGTTATGCATGCAAAAAGTGTGACTTTTCACTTTTATGTTGACTTGTTGCACAATTTTTGGGACCTTTTCCTTGAGCTTTTTTCAAGAGCTCGGATTAGGGTTTGAGACATATATCTTTGGAGAAAACTTAGGGTTTTCCAATTAAGTCTATTTTTTTCTCTTACACATTTTTGAGCTTGAAATTGTTTTATACTCAGTTGAGATTTTTTTTTGGCATACTCCTATAGTGAATAAAAAATAGCATTCCTACCTATCGTTTTGTGTGTCTATTTGTAGTTATAGTTTGATGTTATCTTGTGATTTTTGTTTAGGGAGTCCTTGTTATGTCCTAAGGTTGTAGTTTTGATGCATAAAAGTACAAGGATATAGGTTGCATGTTGTGTTTTAAAGCAGATCTTCGTGCAAAATAGTTATGTAAAATTGTTCTTGAGAGGTTGTGAAATTGTGTTGGTTTTTTAGCACTGTTTGTGAGGAAAATCTAGAATAGTCATTAGTTTACCATCTAATATTGGAAAATCATTTCAAAATCATAGGTTTTAAAATTTTGTTTTTCTCTATCCTTTTCCCAAGAAAGAATTTTAGAATATGATCATCATACGGAGAACCAGCTCGCTCTAGAGATTCTCTTTCCAAGTATAGATTACCCACGTCTGGAAAGAGTTTCAATGTTGCAACAAATAGTTTGATTTTTTGCAAAATCTGACGGGTTGCATATCCAATTGCTAACAATAACCATATTGATATGTCACTTGGTTTTGTTAAAAGATACAAAATGTTTAATTTTGTTGAGGTACATAGCCTACTTCATTTGGAACACATAGTGGTGAAAAACATGGGATGGTTAAGTTTTACTGATGTGTGAAACATTCAAATAAAGTGACATCAACTAGCTACTACAAATCATCAATTGAGGATTATAGCTAATTTGATTCAACTTCAAAGCCCTCTTGCAAACATTCTCCCATGTACAAATATTTGGTGTTTGTATCACAACCAACCAATAACTTGGTGTAAGTGCTTGCATGTTGAATTCCAAAATTTCATTGTTTGTAGGCATATATAAGTAGATTACTTTCTCCAAGGTTTGGTGAAACCTTTGAGTGAAGTTTGAAATCAAAGCATTAGATTATTGTCTTAGTGTTTGGAGTTATTCTTGAGCTTGACATATTATTTGAATTTCCTAAAGAAATTTTCTTTAACTTATGAGAAAACAACCTAAATTTTGTCTTAGAATAAAATTTATCTTGTATAAAAGGCATTTTTTTGTTGTGTGTATGTTTTACTTATAAAATTTTTATTTTATTTATTTTTGCATGGATTTTAGCAAGGTTAAACAAATCTAAATGAATATTGAACAACACTTTGGTGGGTTATTATTCATCAAGAATTCATTTTTTATCCTTCCTTTTATGACCAATTCTATTGATGTGTATTTTGGCATATCAACAAGTTTGAACAAGAATGTTTAATTGCTTGAAAGGTAATTAAACCCCAAGAGTCTTTGAAGTAAATTAATGATATTGAAATGTACTTGAATAATCTAATAGGTAAGTAATTTGGTTGTTCCATTCAAGAGGCTTAATTGAAATCTTGATGGAAAATCACTAATTATTTGTTTTTTTAATCTTATGACAAATTTATAGACTACTCATGTGTATATAAAATCCTAAAAAATCCATATTATAACTATTAACAATCCCTCAAATGTAAAAAAAAAATACATATATAAATATAAAAAAATTTAAATTAAATACAATTCACATAAACCCTTCAATTTGCACATTTAACATAGCACTAAAATTTCATCTTTAATCCCAATCTAATCTTTAATCCCAATCTAATCCTATTCTAACCAATGCATGACAAAAGAAGTGCAAAATGAAAGGTGAGAAAGAGAACGGTTAGAATGAGCCTAGAATTAAATATATTTTATGTTGAGGTATTTGCACCGTTACAAAATTATAGGCATTATATAACCAAAGGAGAGTCTTGGAATAGTCCACATGGCATAACATAAAAGGGTAGCCACACGAAGTAAGAGGAAGGATGCTTTCATGCCTTCCAAATCAAGCAACTGTCGTTCCCACGTTTATGTTTCTGTGATTGCTGGTGGAGAATTCAAAGCACTTTAAAACCACAGCAGAAAGTAGTTTGACTTGCAACTACTGTAAAGTTTTTATCTTTTGGACATCCATGCAAGACTCGACATGGACAAGTAAAGCTCGACAAACAGATTCTACTGATTATTCAGACCACCCATGCATGTAAAAAAGAGAGCCTACAGATTGTGCATGGAAGTTTGGAGCAATTATTTAATCAAGCCCGTACAAAGGATTAGGCAATCTCCAGCTATGGAGAGGAGTGGGCCAAAGCTTAAAGCTCTCACCAACATTTTATGTTAATAATGAGCTGGACTCTGGAGAACCTTTTTCCCTGTCTTCACCGCCGAGGGCGAGCTTCAAATTGCGTGCAAGCACTTGTTAATTAATTAATTTCCGGAATCTCAAGAACACTGCTGTACAATCTGCAAAACGAAGGCCCGGGCTCATGCGAGCACGTGATCCCCAGCCACGCCACATTCCCCAACTCACTCAACTCATTTGCCCGCAGCGCTGGAGATAGCAGAAAGCAGTCCATGGTCTCCATCTCCGTGCTTTTTCTTTACGCACAGGTGGGGAAGTGGCCATGGTGCAACTGTGGTGTCTAATTGTAAGCCTTTTGGTGGTGACAGGAGTAGGCGTGTCAGAGGCAGAGCACGGTGACACGGGCGGGCTCATTGCTTTCAGGGTGGGGGCAAACGGTGGTGGACAGCTGCAACCGGTGTGGAATCGATCTGATTACTGTCAATGGGAGGGAGTAAGAGAATGCCTAAAGGGACGAGTCACAAAGCTGGTTCTTGAAAATTTAGGGCTGAATGGAACATTCAAGGGCAATACGCTGAGTAGGCTAGATCAACTCCGTGTCCTAAGCCTGAAAGGAAACGCCCTCACGGGTCCTATTCCTGATCTCTCCTCCCTGCACAACCTGAAGAGTTTGTTTCTCAATTACAACAACTTCACCGGCTCTTTCCCTGCCTCGATCGCGACTCTGCATCGCCTCAAAGTCATTGTTCTCTCACACAATTCATTAGCCGGTCAAATTCCTGTGGCTCTTTCTTTACTCCCGAGATTGCTCGTTTTCAGTGTTGAAAACAATCGGCTGAGCGGTACCCTCCCGGCGTTTAACCAGATATCCTTGAGCTTTTTGAATGTATCTTACAACCAACTCTCGGGTTCCGTCCCGGAAACGGCAGTACTTAAGGCGTTCAATCAGTCTTCGTTTAGTGGAAACCCGGGACTGTGCGGACGAGTTGTAGACCGACCGTGCGCTGCTCTGACACCCGTTGCGAGTCCCACAAGCAGTCCTCAAAATCAAATCTTTTTGCCTGGAATAGAGAGGAGCAAAGTAAGAAGGCTCAGCACTGGGACCAAGATTGCCGTAATTGCGGTCGGAAGTGCTCTGGGTTTTTCTGCAATTTTGTGTCTACTGCTTCTCTTCGTTTACAGGGGACGCCACCGGTCCCGCGATGAGGAGACGACCGGAAAGCAGACCGGTGGTGGTAAGACGGAAGAAGGAGAAATTACAGGGGAATCCGATGCGCAGCGATCCAGCAAGAGCAAGAGCACGAACAAAAGCGGGAGAAGCCCGTCGCCTAGAGATACGCACAGTGGGAATGTCAGTGGAAGTCTTGTGTACTGCGGAGGAGAAACGCAAATCTACAGCTTGGAGGATTTGCTCAAGGCGACTGCTGTGATTTTGGGGAGGGGGTGTTTAGGAAGTACTTATCGGGTCGTCATGGACAGCAGATTGACGGTAGCGGTTAAGAGGGTGAAGAAGTGTAACACCATGAGCAGAAGTGAACAAGAGAAACATATGTATATGCTTGGAAATCTGAGGCACCCAAATCTGGTTTCCCTCAGAGCCTACTTCCGTGCCAAAGACGAAAGCCTCCTCGTCTACGACTACTATCCAAATGGCAATCTCTTCTCTCTCATTCACGGTTAGTAAATCATTACTTCCCCAAATTAACTACTTTTCAACGCTGCTTAGAATGGTAGTTATTCGTAATTATCTGGATTGTTTGCTTCGGTACTCTGTTCAACTGCCAGTCTTTCTGATACTGAAACACCGGTTTCTTTTACACAGGCTTTTCTAGTTTCTTTTGGAGTTTGAAGGCTTTTCGAGTTTCTTCTAGAGTTTCAATGCTTTTCTTTTTGCTTCTGTAAAGGGTGAAACGGTTTGTGTGGCATGTGTATGTGTAGGCACAGCATCAACGGAAGGGAAGGCAAAGCCTTTGCATTGGACATCATGTCTAAAGATTGCAGAAGACATAGGGCAAGGTTTGTCATATTTACACTCGTTGGGAGTGATACATGGGGACCTCAAGTCGACCAACGTTCTGATTGGTTCAGATTTTGAGGCATGCATAACAGATTATGGTCTGACGCTCCTGGGCTTGGGCTGTGACTCAGACGCCAACACCTCCGAGTCCGCCACCGCCGCCGCCGACTCATATTTAGCTTACAGAGCACCAGAATGCAGTTACCCGCTTAAGATGACTTACAGCGCTGATGTTTACAGCTTTGGAGTGATTCTACTCGAGATTTTGAGCGGCAAAACACCTTCTCAGGCATTACTGGGCATGCAAGAGTTCCCAAATTGGGTGAAGTCTGTGAGAGAGGGAGAAGAGAGTGGGAGTGCGAGCGAGGGGTCGGAGGATAAGCTGGTGGGGCTTTTGAACATAGCCATGGCATGCGTGTCACCCACTCCTGAGCTGCGACCTTCGATGAGAGATGGAGTGCGAATGATCACAGAAGCGAGAGAATCTTCACAGAGCAGTGCATCTGCCAGCGATCACTCCCCTGCCAGATGGTCTGATACCATTCATAGTTTACCCAGAGACCGTGGAACGGACCCCACTCTCACAGAACGCGACTGAGCATTCATTATTATTCTTTTCAAAACTTTAAGCTTCCAAAATGTTCCCCACTAGAACTTGAATATAAGTTACCCCCTCCTACTCCTGCATGTTTATCATTGTTTTTTTGCCTGAATCATGCTGTTTTTCTGTTGTGTATTTCGATTCCTTGAGAGTTCAGACTAGGCTTGAGCATCTTCGTTGCCCATAAATATATATATGAAAACCGGTGTTTGATTGCCATGGACGTCGTGGACTTCATACGTACTGTTCGTACACTACATATATGTGAATGAATAAAGCGGGGCTTGACCCAAATACTCGAACAGGTCAAACATTTGATGCAAATGCACTTGCACTTGAATGACATGATACCTTGTAATCAGATTATTCTTTTAAAAAGACCATCTATTTAATAAAGAGAGATAAAAATATGTGAGTCCTGGATTAGTATTTAAGTCTAGACGGCTTTAATTTAATATAATTTTCTCTCTTCATTTTTGTGAGCTTATTATTGGTGGGGATTAATTTATGTAAGTGCAAACTTAATCTTGGTGCAATCTTGAATGTATGTGTCCATCAAATTTGAGACGTGTCGATCTAACCTGCCAAAATGTGCATTGTTGGAATTCACTTATCCTATTTTTTGATGTCGAAATATGTGAAAGAATTGGAAGTGTTTTTAATTACTTTTGGGGAATCTCTTCCTATTCACCTCAACTAAGTCTCTAATGGATTTGCTTGTGACTTTGATGAGTGAAAGACCAATGGCAACAAGTGTGTAGAGGCCTTAGAATGATGTGTTTTGATGTAATGTTTTAATATTATTTTTTCATTATTTTTTATTTTTTTCATATAACTGAATTTTAGATGTTCTTAATACATTTATATAGGTGATTTTTACATGAATGAGTGAATTCTCTTAAATATAATAATATAAAAATCAAATCATAAATATATATTTGATCGACTCACAATAATTAGTATGGGAGAGAAATGTGGACTTATTTTATGAAATTTGAGTTTGAATGTTCAAGGTTTAGATCTACCATTACAAATTTGACTTTTATCAAGCCAGTACTTGAAGATTTGATCCAAGGTAGAAAATGGCAAATCAAGGGATCATAATCAAATATCTAGGATTCACCTCCAATGCAACACCTTATCACATGTGTGCATATTGGGATTTTCTAGATAACCAAAATTTGACCCAATATGTCACTTTAGTATTAGGGGGAAAGGAGATAGTGCAATTGATGTGATATGAGTAGGTATTGGGGATTGGGAAGCACGTGTAAAAGGAGTTGAGGTGTTTGTAAGTGGTGTTCCAAATCCTCTACATATCACTTTGTACATGTCAACTAGAGGAAATGTTTGTAAATGTTAATAAGAGGAAATAGCATTCACTATGTTCTTCTTACCAGGGTCATGAAGCTATCTTTTGTGCACACCACATAGTCTTATATTGTGTTAGAGCCTCATAATCCCAATGGCACCTATTTAATCCCAGATCTATTGTAAATAAAAAAGAAGCAATGTTCATACAATGGTTATGCAGGTTCAATATAATCCTATCTAAGTTTCCTACAACTAGTTATTGGACACCTTTTCGTAATGTCATGACCCTCTGTCAAAGAATCACGAGGTATCTTTAAAACCCTTCCATTATAATTAGATTATTATATACTATAATTAAGATATTTATTACTAGGAGGATTTGTTATTAGATTTTATGTGGCAACTATTTGGGGCTTGAGATGTATAAGAAATTTTATATCAAATCTTCATATGTGATGACATATTTGTCTTAGCTCATCTTGGTTTTCTATGCCAAGGCTTTAATCTATGAAATAGTAATAGTTTTGAGTCAAATGTAGGTGTGAGCAATGCACTTGGTTGATAGGGTAGAAATATGAATGGGATATAAAATATATAAAAAATAGGTACATAGGATACCTAATTAAATAGGGAGGTATTTAAAATGTACTAGTGGGTGTAGAAGGGTTACAAAAACCATAAATTTGAGGGGTACAAATAAAAATATAGGTGTTTATTAGTACCTTATGAATGCATTTATGTCATTAGTGGGTTTGTGCAAGATCATGGGGGTCCAAAAAGTGGCAATGTGAAAAACAAGGCATTTTTAACATGCCCAAAAACATGAAATTCGTGCCTTTGAATTTTTGCAGGCTTGGTACAATATTCATTTTGGTTTTGTTAATACCAAACCAAAATGGTTATTCGTTCTCTTTAAGTCAAAAAATTTAGTTTCGTCTCGGCCTAACCAATTTTTATTTTATATATTATGATAATTTTTTAATATATTTCTCATATACAACATTAAATTAAAAAACATTACAATAATGTTTTTTTTTTAAACATTACAATAATGCTTTTTTTTTAAACATTATAATAATTATTTTTTTAAAAACATTATAATAATGCTTTTTTTTAAAACATTATAATAATGCTTTTTTTTAAAACATTATAATAATGCTTTTTTTTAAAACATTATAATAATGCTTTTTTTTAAAACATTATAATAATGCTTTTTTTTAAAACGTTATAATAATGCTTTTTTTAAAAACATTATAATAAAGCTCTTTTTTAAAACATTATAATAATGCTTTTTTTTAAAAACATTATAATAATGCTTTTTTTTAAAAACATTATAATAATGCTTTTTTTTTAAAACATTATAATAATGCTTTTTTAAAAACATATTTTTTTTATTTTTATTTTTATAAGTGATATCAATGGGGATAGCGCCCTTTTAGATTAATATCAAAATGGCAATATTTGCCTACATAATACTAGTATGTTAACATATTTAGGCCTTATGCAGTTACATAACTGTAAATTACTGCCAGTGATGCCCCCAGTTTCATGGCATGTTTCATCCTTCATTGGTTGAACCAATCCTCGTTTTGAACATACCTTACAAATGCACTTAGGTCATTGTTGATGATACCAACCCGATATACTTCCCAAACATTGCCTAAAAATTTGTTCGTTGCTTTGGCCAGATTCTGGGAACTGCTTGTACCCTCCTCCCCAGCTTCAACCTCTACTTTTATTTCTTCTTCTTTTGTCCCGCTTTCACCGAAAGTGTATTTCAAAGGGCTCGCCATACCCTCCGCGGGTAGTTCCAATATTGCATTCGCCACTGCTTGTATATTGATTAACGACACAAAGCCTCTCAACTTCTCCACTAGCATTTCTTTGGCGCCCAGAACATCTATCTATAGGCTTAATACTAACTCATAGATTTTACCATCACACCAGTGCTTCCCCTCCTGTAGGATCTCCTATGTTATTTTTTCAATTGTTGTAATGACTTGCGAGGACCCGACTGAGAATATTCTTTTGCACTACTCCCTTAGCGGCTCTTTAGAGCAAATGCAATTTACTCCAAATATCTGTACCATTTCTTCCTCTATAGTTAAAGATGTAGCTGAGACTTGACTCTTTCAAACCTGTGACTCCCCTATAAATATTTTAACCTCTTTACCACATACCGAACACCGCTCCCCAACTCCTTACCAAATCTCTGATCAAATCTTTCCTTCGATCCCATCTGGTTGTCCCTACTTGCTGCTTTTAGAGATTCAGATATCTTTCATTCGCCCGACATGTCGATGTCCAAAATCTCTGGCAGACCTGACCACTGCTTCGTTCAGTTGTCAATTTTCACTGTCATTCCTTGATTTACTCCACAGTTTGCCAAATGGTCTACAACATTGTTAGCTTCCCTATATATATGTGATAAAGTATAATCGCACAATTTTCCAAGTAAGGATTTGATCACTCCAATCCAGTTGTCTAGTTTCCAATTCGGTGATTTTCTTGAAGTAATTGCTTGAATGCCTATTTGAGAGTCGCCTTCTATTTCTATTGAATCAATTCCTTTTTGTATACAGACTTCCAATCCCAATGCAAGCACCTCCAATTCTGCTATATTATTCATGCTTGTGCCTAAATTTTTTGAAGCAACCCAGACACTCTGTCCTTCTTTGTTTCTAATTATACATCCTGCACCTGTCTTTCCGGTATTGCCCTTCGTTGCCCCATCGAAGTTTAGTTTCCATTTTAAGCGCTCTGGTTGCTTCCATCAAACTTCCTTCATGTTCCCCTTTTTTTTTTACTATATGTCAAATTTTTAGGTATTTTTAGATTTGGCCAGATTTTTTTAATCACCTCATCCCAACATGTAAATCTTGTTTTAGAGCGAAGAGCATTCCGATTATTTGTTGTTTCCACTATAGCGTTCTAAATTTTTGTAATTAGATTGTGTCTTTCAAGGAATTGGTTTTTGAATATTCGTCTGTTTCTTTCTTTCCATATATGCCATACAACTAATGAAGGTGCCAACTTCCATAGGTTATGCCAATAACCATTTTGATTTAGTATCGGCCAACTGTTCATAGCTTCGCTAATTTTTTGTTGTCTTGGTCCTTGGATCTCGAATGCTTCGTACAACTAGTCCCAGCATGTTGATGATGTTGGACAAGAGAGAAATAGGTGGTCTACAGTTTCCTCCTCTTTTTTACACAGTACACACCTAGATGGGCCCGCAATTCCTAATCTCTTAAGTCTATCCCGTGTCAAGCATCGATTGTGTAATGCTACCCAAAGGAATGCCCCGACTTTTGGTAGGATTTCACGCTTCCAGCATAGTGTTGACATCCAATGTTTGTCCTTGCACTAAACATTTTATAATTGGTACCCCATTTTAGCCATGTATTCCCCTGATATGGCACCACACCATATCACTTCATCCTCTTTTTCATATAGCAGTATCGACCTGTTTCTTAACTCTGACTCCACCTCCTTGCATAGGTGCTGAGGTAGTAGATGTGCCGGTATAACCTTCCACTGAAATTGTTCCCCTACTGCACTCCTAGTGTATTGTACATAATCTTATACTACTTTCCCAGCTTCAGCCTATAGCCTATCCACATATTGTCCTAATTCCAGCAATTCTGACAGGCTTTTGTGCTCGTTCCATGAATCTGTCTAGAAAGTTGCCTTCAAACCGTTCCCGATACGCCATGACAGGTGGTTTGTTATTAGTGGTCTGCATTTTGTTATGTTTTTCCATACTACCGAGCCTTTGCCTGGATTAGCTAAGGTTAAGTTTTTGCTTGGATCCTTGGTGTCCATGTATTTTCTTTGTATAATTCGACACCAAAGTTTGTCTGGTTGCCTATAAAGCTTCCATACTAACTTAGCGCCTAATGCTAAGTTTTGTTGTATGATCTTTATTAACCCTACCCCGCCATCCTCCTTTGGTTTACATGTCATTTCCCATCCTATTAATGGTATTTTTTTCTCTGTTTTGGACCCTTCCTAGATGAATTTCTTCAATAATTTTTCCATTTTATATTTAGACTTCCTTGGTGCTTCGTATGTGGACATAGTGTAAATTGGGATAGCAGAGAGAACTGTTTTTACCATTGTTATTCTTCCTACTAATGATAGCCAATTATTCTTCCATGACATTGCCTTGAAGTGGCATTTGTCAGTTGTTTCCTCCCAATGCTTCGATTTACAAGCTCCTTCAAAGATTTTGACACCTAAGAATTTTGCAGGAAAGGCTCCTATTTGGTAGCCAAGTATGGATAAAATTGTATTTCTCAATGGCACTTTGGTGTTAAAGAAATAAATTCTTGATTTGTCCTTATTCATTTTTTGGCATGTTTGTGCTTCATATGCGCCAAGGATATATTTTATATTTTTGGCTTCCTTGATACTCACTTCACCTAGCAAAGTAGTATAATCAGAAAATTGGGAATGTGTAATCAGTTCTATATCTTGCGCTACTTTCACTCCTTTCCACTCCAATCTCTGGCAGCTTTTTTTGATTGCACAACTTAAGGATTCCGCCATTATCACAAATAGGAAAGGCGAGATGGGATCCCCTTGCCTCAGGATGTTGGTAGCTTGAAAGAAGTCTTGCAATGAACCATTTATTGATACTGAGAATCTTACTAAGGAGATACAAAAGTTTATCAAGTCACACCAATGAGAGTTAAACCCCATTTTTTCCATTACCTTCTTTAGAAATCCCCATGATACTTTATCATAGGCCTTTCTTAGGTCTAGTTTTATAAGCATCCTTGGTTTCCTGTTCTTAGTGACAGTGTGTACAACCTCAAAAAGGAGTAGCGTGCAATCCGTGATCTCTCTACCTGACACAAATCCACATTGTTCTGTTGACACAACTTTTCCCACCACTAATTTCAGTCTATTGGCTAGAAATTTAGCAATTACTTTGTAAATTGTATTACAAAGTGATATTGATCTTAAATCGTTAAAAGCTTTGCATTCCTATTTTTTGGGGATTAAATCTATCACTGTTTTATTTAGATCTTTCACAAAATTCTTATTCTTTCAAAAATCCTCAACTAGTTTCCAAACCTCATCTCCAACAAATTTCCAACATGTTTGGAAAAATCTGGCTGTGAATCCATCAGGTCCAGGTGCCTTATCTGGATGGAGCTGAAATAATGCTAGTCTTACCTCTTCTTTTGTTATTTCCTTGCAAAGCATTTTGTTATCTTCTTCAGATACTTTTATGCTGATTGATTCCAGAATACTTCTATTATCTAACAACAAGCTTTGATTTCCCAATAGTTTCTCAAAGTGCTCAACTGTTGATGATCCAATATTAATTAAACCAGCTACTAGTTGACCTCTTAATTGAACTTCTTCAATTTTTTTGGCTTCTCTTCTAGCTAGGACTGATGCATGAAATAATTTGGAATTGGAATCACCTTCCTGTAGCCAGACTTCTCTCGACTTGTCTCTCTAGTAAATTTCTTCTCTTTTGAGTAGTTTAGGTAGATTCCCTTTTAGTTATTTTTCTTTTATAAACTCTTCATTCCTCATTCCATCTTTGATAATTCTATCATTTAAAGACTCTAATTCATTTTCCACCTTGGCTTTTCTACAAATATACTTTAAAAAAATTATTTGTTCCATGCTCTCAGCCTCTGTTTTATGTGTTGAAGCTTTTTAACAATTTTAAAACTAATTGAGCCTCCCACCCTTAACTTTTTCCACCATTTTTCCAGGAGCATGATTAATTCTTCATCATGCCACCACATATTTTGGAATTTAAAGCATGCCCTTACTACTTTCGACCGATCGGAGATAGATATCTCTACAAGGAAGTGATCTGAGGTTGAATTTGGTAATTATTTGTATTTGCCAACCTGAATCTCTCCAACTCCTTGAAATTAGAAACCTATCAAGGTTTTCTGCAATTGTTGTAAAGTCCTTCCTTATTTTTGTCCATGTGAAAGTTCCTTTTTTTTGTCGGACAATCCATTACCCTAGCTCCAGCCACAAAATTCCTGAAATCAATGGAGGTCTGATACAGTGTTCTAACTCCTCCACTTTTCTCTGATGGATCCAGTATGGCATTGAAATCCCCTCCCATGATTAGTTTTTCTTTAAGAAATGGCTGTGAAAATTCTAAAATCTTCCTCCATAGATTTTCCTTTTCCTTTGTTTTAGTAAGACCATATATGTTGATTATTATAAAATGGCAATTCAAGGCCAAGTTATACATTTTTGCTGCCATCCAATTAGCCTCTGAGCAAATGATTTTTGTCAATACCAGCTCTTCTTTCCACATAATACCCAATCCACCTGCATTTCCTTTGGATTCCTGAAAGTGTCCTTTCCAATCTCGACAATAATTGAGCAAACGCATTCCTTCCTCACTGGATAACTTAGTTTCTTGGAGTAGAATTATATTATTATTGCTTTTTTGAGATACACCTAATTAGATGCCTTTTGTCAGGGGCCTTTAGACCCCTGACGTTCCAAGTAGTGATTTTCATTGTTTCCCAAGGAAAGATTTTTCTCCCTTGGTACTTATAAATTTAGTAATGTTGGGTAAGTTTTCTTGAATAGCTTCTTCCTCACTTAATTGTTTGTAGGATTTCCTTCCTCGCTACTTTCTTGCTAAGCTGATTTTTCCCAAGCCTAAGTGATTTGTTGTTGATTACGATATACACATGTCTTCTATAATATCTAATGCATCTTCTATTTCCATGTTCGAATCAAGATCATTACTTAGCAGAGAGTTAGTCTCATCTCTTCCCTCTCCTTCTTGGTCATTTATATGTTTTATACCATCAGCACTATTTTGGGGCTCTTCCCTGAACCCTTCTGCAATTTCATCCCCAAGAGGTTTTTCCTTATTTCTGATTTCGGGCTTGGTGTTCATAATTGTCAGTACTGGCTCTTTTTCATTTTTGGACTTATTATTCTTTTTGTGATTCATATTCATCTGAGAACTATTACTTTTATTTCTTTGCTTGATGGTGATATAGTTTTCCTCATTATGATTCTTGGCTCCACATTTAAGACAGAACCATTTTGCCTCCTCCACTTCTATTTCCTGTATCCATTGAGACCCATTTACAAATAGGTGGATTTTATTTGGGATGGTGTCTATTGCCGCGATTTTTAATCTGGCATATTTGTAGAGGTCCCCATCCATGATATTTGTATCAACTTTCATTAGAGACCCTAATGATCTACCAATTTTTTCTAGACATTCCCCTACCCAATATTCCATCGGAAGATTGTATAATCTTATCCACTTAGGTTGATCGTATGGTCGCATCTTTACTGGATCAAATTTTGAGCTCCAGGGTTGCATATAGAGGGGCCTAGCTTTCATTACCTACATATCGCTTTCTATTATTCTTTTCCTATCTATCTCATTAGAAAAAACCACTACAAAGAAACCTTTAGGTAAGAATCTTACTAATACTTATGTTTGCCAATTTTCTTTTAGCCATTCGTTAATTACTTGTCTCCTTGGATTATTCCCAATGAATTTTCAGATGAATGCATCTTCTTGGATTATTCCCAATGAATTTTCAGATGAATGCATCTTCTTTAAGAATGTCGGCATCTGCTTTGATCTCCTCCGTAACATCAATATCAATGATATCTAGAAATGAATCAGGGTGTTGGTTTTCCTGTTGCCTCTGATTTCCCAATGGATTGTTTTCTTTCCAGTTTTTCTTGCCCCTAGGGTTTTTTCCATTTGTTTGGTGTTGTTTGTGTCTTTCTTGATTTTTGGACCTTTGTTGATCTTGATATTGAAACCGTTTAGGGTCGCGTTTACTTGATGCTTTGGGTATGTGCATTGAAATTTCCTTCCTTCCAAATTTGGTTTGTTTTTCCGAGGTGTCATGCCTTCTCTTTTTGAAGATTGTTGTATGCTCTGTCTCATCCTTTCGATGCATTGGATGGCATTTATCCACCCGACGGCCTTTGGTGAAGACCCATTGCGGCCTTTAATTCTTCAAGGCCTCATCCTTCGTTATCCATTATGTCATCTTATTCCCGCTGGTCTTTCCTAAATCGTATCCTGGATTTCTCGCAAGCCTCCCTGCTTTGTTTGATCATTCTGAGATAGATCAATTCTGCTTTGGTTTGCATTCCTACTCTACTTCACATCCCTGCCTTTCTTCACCCATGTTTTTTATATATAAAAGCACGATTTTTTTTTAAACATTATAATAATGCTTTTTTTTAAACATTATTATAATGTTTGTTAATTTAATATTATATCATAATATATTTAATATATTATAATATTATATTTTATTATAGTGTTTATATAATATTAAATATTATATATTAAATATAATATTATATTTATTATATTTTATGATTATATTATATTATTATTGTGGACATGAAAATCTGCAAATGTTAGTAAAATGACAAAAACAACATATCGGAAATACATATCCTTATGAAATAATACTCCATATTTCAAAATGCAAACAAATGACAAGAATGATCAAAGCACATAAAACATGAAATAAACCTATTCCATAGTGGATTGGTGCTATCCTTTGTGTAGAAGGTAGCCCTTTCCCAATCCTTGATAAGCCAAATGAGATGATAGACAATGAGATGCAAAGTGACCTCAAGTTGCCTATAGTGATAGTGCTCAAATTGTAGATGATAAAATGAGAGAAAAGGTATTGTAGTTATAGGAGAAATTGAGAGAGGAGAGGCCAAGATTGAGAAATGTGGAACTAAATCCCATCAAATGAGAGAGAGCCACTTGTCACGATGGGATTGTCCCATGATTGTGCAAGTTTTGGCTAATGTGCCCATTTCAAATTTGAAAATGGAAATAAATGAATATGGTTGAGGGTTTTGGGGGGAGTTTTGGTTTGGCCAAAAAAGTAAAATAGGGGAGTTAATGAGGGAATATTCCTTGGGAATATGCCTTTGTGAGGGAAATAGGTGTTCTAATAAATCAAATTAAATGATTTGTTGTGCAAGTGGATGAATCTAGAGGATTCAGGTGATTAGGATTAAATTAATCAAGTTTTGATTAATCTAACAGGAGGTTAGGTGATATGACATTTGATTTAAATTTTTGTATTTGTTTTAAATCAAATGAGAGGAAAATGAATATAACTAAATGTGTATGATTTGACTAAATAAAGGGAATTTAGGAAGTTAATTAATGAATTTGATTTAATTAATTAGGAAGAAAACCTTAGTGAATTAATTAAATTGGTTTATTTAATTAATAGACAGAATAATGTTCAATAAAGCATGATTAGATGTATGAGTGTATTTTGCATGTCTACATTTTTCCCCTCTCTGAAGCAATGTACTCGTTGCATTGGTTCAAAGAATGATGTTGCCGACATCGAAATTTTAAAAAAATATGATTTTTTTAGATGCCCCAACGAAAAGAAGTGCATTAGTACATTTCCCCCTCGAGAGATTGAGTGAAAATATTGAGGTTGATCTCGCGACAAAGAGGTTCAAAATGAATGTATGGATGGTTAGACTATATGATCTATATGATAATGATGATGTAAATGAGATGTTTCGAAGATGCTTAGAATAACAATTTTATATTATCCTAAACAACTTGAATGATGATGCAATGCATGTGAGATAAATGCGATGGATGATGTTGTCCTATGATGATATGACGTGATTATGCAGGATGTAAGATGGATGCAGGATGGGTGCATTGTTAGCACAAAAGAGGATAGAAAAATGTGAGGGATCAACCCCTAAATCCAAGAAGATGTGGAAGTCCAATAAGTCCGCTAGTTGTGGAGACTTTATTGGATATGATAATGAATGATGATGATGTATTGCTTATCCAAGAATGGGAGAGATAAAGAGCATACCCTTCTTTATGTTTGATAACACACATAGGTGCAATGCATCAAGGTATTAAGAACTAGGATGGCGTTGCACCTAGTGTGATGACTTTGACTCGTCAAACAGATAGGAGTACTCTTGTTCACACTTGACAAACATGACCTTATTCAAAATGTAGTTCAGATATTCTAGACATCTCAAGGCAAAACATAAAAAGGCAAGCCTTCCTATGTGGTAAATAAGATACCTAAAACATCCTTCCTACAAACAAAAAAAAGTATGCATGACAAAGTTATTTTACAAGGATATCCAACAAGCACAACAGATAAAAAGATAATGATCGTTGCCCCATTCCTTTCTCTCTAAACCTGTTTTCTTTAGGTATCATCGAGAGGTCCTTGGAATGAGTGCAAAATAAGATAAGTTTAAACAAGACCAAGATAAAGTAAACAAACAAGCTAATGTTCTCCATACCGCTAGCCAAGGCTAAACTATTGTGGGGTACCTAATGCTTATGTCCATCGTGGGAAGGATTCATCCTAGGACATGTAGTGATCAGGGTTTTGATGAGGCTGATTGGGTGATAAGCTATTGATACTTTGAGTTGACCAACTTGCTTGCTCACTAACTTAGGCTTAAGACTCTGATGATTAGGTGTTCACTTTGGAATCTGCTAAACTTGCTTCTTGACTGACTCACCAAAAGGTGAACGTGACGATTGACTTTATTATGAACGATGATTACTGCGTGTGAAAGCGAGATGAGACGAGTGCACCATTTTGGGCTTTTCAGATATTTTGAGGCTATTTTGATTTTTTTTTATTAATTTGCAAATGTTTTGGTATTTTCACATTTTTCAATGCTTTTGGTATTTTCAAGATTTATGACGAAGAGACTAGCTTAAAGACCTATCCTAGAGGTCTCGAGAGCTGATCCATAGATTAGCCTTGCCTACGTTATACACGCAGAGACCACGTAGTTCGACTAACGACAAACTTGACTCAAAGATAAGAACGATGGGAAAACAGATTTCCAATTTATTGTGACAGACGCCTAAGGACTGACCTAAGATATAAACTAGATGGGCAAACAAATTGCCATTGCGACGAACGCCTAAAATCCTAAAATGTAAACTAGATGGGAAAATGAACTGCCATTGCGACGGATACCTAAAGGACTAACCTAAAATTTCTCAGGGGATGATCAAAGATCAACCTTGCCTACGTTCAAGCTCAGAGACGACGTAGTTCGGCCAAGGTGGAAGACTGGCAAGAAGCAATGATGAATTTTTTTATTTTGATTTTTTTTTGAGATTTTCGACATATTTTGGATTTTGAATGATTTGGATGTTTTTTATTTTTTATTTTTCTAACGTTTTTGAATTTTTGATGAATTTTTTAATGTTTATGGATTTTTTGATGTTTAGGAAGATCACGAGAATATACACGAATCTGATCCAATGCAGGTATAGGAACATGCCCCCAGTGTGGTGCGATAGACTACTTTGATGAAGGCAGCACAAAATGACCTTAGGAATATGTCAAGTAGTACTATGGTGGATTATGATATGGGCATTAGCTCAGGCTATGGTATGGATGCGAGCAGATGGGTGGATGGATGATTAATGAAATGTGATGGAATGGATGAGTGAGTCGTGCAGATCCTGGCGGATGGGGACTGCTTTATTTACACTTGGTGCCTGTTTGCCAGGTTTTCACCAAGGTACTTGTCCAAAGTGCCACCGAAGTGGTTTTCACTACAGGACGATTTTTTTTCTTTACTGTTTTCAATCTTTTTTCTAATTTTTTTAATTTTTTTGTTGTCGCCAAGACGCTTGTTTTCCAGGTTTTCATCAAGGTAACCATTTTTTCAGGACATTTTCTGATTTTTTATTTTTTTTGTGTTTTATACCTTGCAATATTTTAGGCAGAAAACTTTTTGAGGCGAGAGATGTTCAGAGGCTCGCCTTCTGGTGTTGCTAATTCATATGCTCCTGATTTATAGCTAGCTATGATGACGAAAGGTCCCAACCAATTGGGCTCAAATTTTCCTTTGCTCTCTAGATTTGGCACATTCTTTTGGTTCTCTTTCATCACAAGTTCACCGACTTGGAAGGTGTGTTGCCTGATCTTCTTGTTGTAGCTTCGTTTCAGGCAATTCTAGTAGACCTGTAGATGATTTAGGGCGTGTTAGAACTGTAAAATTTTGAATTTTTACAGTCTATTGCATTCATGAATATTCCATCATTTAGTCCTTAAGCATAAAATTCCCTTTTTGCATTATATTGCATATTCCATGTCATATGACCCATTTTTAATCCAGTTACCTCTTCTCATTCTATTAAAAAAACCATAATCAACAAGACATGATACAAGTCTCCCCGAGATATTTTTTTCACTAACATGTATTGGTTGCAGATAGTCGGTAGGACTTTTCCTTTTGTTTCAACAACTAAGAAGATTCATATCGGCATATGTTGGGACATCGTTATAGTGTCACAACAAACTATGTCGGTCTTGCCAACTAATAATGTGGTGGGGTCATTTCAACCAAACTAATGGGTATCGGGATGAAGTCATAGTGACATCATTGTGTCTTGCCGATTGACTCGTAAGCAAAGTTTTCGGTAAGACTTATGTCTTCAGGGAAGGTCTTGGCGAGGTCACTTTGTCTTGCCGAACTTAATACAAGGAGATTCAAGGGACTGCTGGAAAAAGTGTTGGGGTCTTGCTGATTTAGAAGATATGCCGATAGAGATATGTGTCGCCAGGAGAGGAATCTTTCGGCGTAAGCTTCACTGAAGTTCGAGTGTTATACCGACAAGTAATTCGGGGTGAGTTTCACTGAATGGGAGTAATCTGTAGAGATGTTTTCGGTAAGACATTTGGTATCGGTATGAGTCTACCTGAAGATTTACTATCTTGTCGAGAGTGTAACTTCATTTGTAGATTTTTTCGGCGAAACAACTTGATGGACATGCCGAAGTGATAATTCATCGGTAAAAGGGGTAGTTTTGTCTCAGCGACTATAACTTGAGAGAAATACATATCGATGTGACACAATAAGGTTTATATGATGTGTCCCCGACTCAGAATGTTACAACAACATAGAAAACATGAGCAACAGTCATCATTTCTTGGAGCCTAGGTGTCGATAAGACTATATTTTGTCCTAGTGAAAGGTGTAATAGACGTTGAAAAGGGATTTTGCCCCAAGATTTGAAAATATCTTATCGAAGGGACACTTGATGTGACAGTTCCAGTTTCAAATGGGTGTTCATTCGTGCTTCATTAATGGCATGATGGGATATAACAGTAAAGATTGAATCAATTCTCCATTTTCGAATTGATTGCAGGTGAATTAGCGTGTTGAGTAGAGAATTTGGACATTTTCAGTCTAAAGAGCTCGAGCAGAAAACTGTAAGTGACTATTCCTTGGCTTTTACATTCTTGATTTTATAAAGCTTGAGAATGGAGTCCTCTGGTTCTGGAAAGGGTAAGGGTAGAAAGCTTGCTGTGACTAGTTCGTCAAAAGGAAAGAAGCAAAAGGTTGATACAGAGCAAGAGGGTACTGAGAGGAGATTAAATTAGGATCTTATTGATCAACTACCTGGTTCGGGCCCAAAAGCAAGGAGGTCTGCACAACTTAGGGCAGAAGTAGATAAATTAGATGATAAGTGTAAGTTCATAAGTGATGTCTGGACTGTAATAAGGGGTTATGAGCTTTTTAATTTCCATTATCACAAAAGAAACCGTTTTGAACCAGTCTGCAACCCATGGAAATTAAATGTAGGGAAGCTGGTGTGCCCTAATGTATTTGTAAATGCAGAATTGATAAAGATGCTTGCTGATAACTATAATCCAAAGCACAAGGCTATATGTGACCCATCTGGAAAGCCACAGATATATGTGTCCAAGGAAGCAATAGGTGAGGTTTTCAAATTGAAGGGTTTTGTAATGAGGAAATCAGTTGTGAGGAGTTGGAGAAAGAGTTTTCAAGAATGGATACAATATATAAGGGTTGGAGGTTGCCTATCCATAGGATTAAAAAGGGTAACAAGTCAGAACCTTTGCAAGATGGTGAAGGGCCTTCTTATCATGTGGATCTATTTGAGCCTTATATAAAGTACACATACTTCTCAGTGTGTCAAGTGTTGGGGATGGATGCCCCGGAGCTCATGTTGATTGTACCAATGATTATCACAGTGGATATTCAATATCACAACTCCAGGCCATTTGATTATGCTTCATATATTGCCAGGGAGCTTGATTCAGGGTTGGTGGCCATAAAGAGTGGAGCTTCTATTGTTCATTTAAGACATTATTCATTGCTGATGCACCTGGTGTTGTATTATGGACAAGAGTTGCGAGTGTGGCCTTTAGAGATGAGAATTTATCAAGTTGGTAAAGAGGGTGAAGCATTGCCTGTTCAATTGTGGAATGCCATTTGGGATAGCAGGTTTGCTAGCTCTAGTTTCATTCATTTTGAGGAGTATTTGGTGAAAACATTGTACAAACTGTATAGGTATCCCTGTAATTATTCGTTAACTAATGAGATCAAGAGGTTTCTTCGGCCAAAGGATTTCAATGGGCCTATTGATCATAATTGGGGTGACTGGTATTGTTTGGAAGGAGCCACAATGATCAGGGTATATGGGTTTGAAGGTACCCCTTTTATTCTACCAAAGACGGTTTCAAATAGGATTGCATATTTGGAAATTGTTAGGCAAATGGATTACGGCAGTGTCATGATTTTCAGTTCTTACGGGAAGCAGGCTTTTATGCCTAGTACATTATGCTTTGGTGATTTCACTGTGTTGGCTAAGGAGGGATATAATTCACTCCATGATAGGTTATTGCATTATAACATGAAGAGTGGACCACCCAAAAAAAAATTTGACCCTGAAGGATACATCAATTCAGCCAAAGAAAGGATTAACTTTGGAAGGTATCAGCATGTACCTTATCCTTTTGATGACATGATCAGAAATCTGGATGAAGAAGAAGCAGAGGTAGTGGTTGAAAGTTATAATCAGGGGTTACAGGATACAGGAAACTTGTCTTCTATGAGTGAGGAAAATCCAACAAATAAAGTGCCACAGAGTATAACAGAGAAGGTATCTAGGTTGAGGACTCAAAAGTATGTTTTCCCGATTAGGGAACAGAGCCTTGAAAGTGGTGATGTTGATGCGAGACATATGGAATACAGGTCATTTGTCTCAGATAATGAATTTATAAATTCTCCAGAGTTTAAAGCATTCTTGTACAAACAGAAGGGAAAGGAAATAAGAGAAGGACTCGATGCCATCACTTCTGGGAATGAAGAGCAACTCTTGGATCAATTAAAAAGGTGTGTGGATGATGAAATGACGAATATGACTCCTGAAAAAGGGAGAAAAATGTTGGAGAATGTTGGCGTAATGATCTTTCCTAGACTTGATTTAAATTCTACATTAGTGTTTGATAGTTTCTTAAAAGATAGTAATAATGCACATAAATTGGATAAGGATAAGGTGACAGAGGTATATGCAGGTTCTAAATTCAACACTGATGAGGGATCATTAATGATATGGGCTTTATACCCACCCCACAGGAAATCAATAGTGATTGATACAGAAAAGGCATTTGGTCATGTCATGACCTTAAAAGTTGGAGAGACTGATCCTGTGGTTACTACAGAGATTGGTATTGATATTGCCAAACTGAATAAAGCACAGATTCAGGAGTTGATAAGGGAAAGAGAAATGTATAAGGCAAATAATGAGAGACTATTAAGAGAGAATGATAAGTTGAAAGACTTGGTTGGTGTTCCAATAATTCCAACCAAAATGCTCACTCAAGGAGAAAGCTCTTAGACAAAGGATCATTGGGTTGGGTCAAGTGCTTATAATCAAGGAAAGTATGATGCCATTACAGCCATTGTTAAGAAAAGATAGGTCATTTTCACATCCTGGTTAAATCAATTATGGGGGAAGTATTCTTCTACTCTGGATGCGGTAAAGGAGCATAAGCGGATGAATGAGCGGATTATGGATAAATTTCATGAATTGACCACACGAGAAGAGGCTGGCAGTACTGCACTTGAGTCTCCAAACAATATTATCAGTCGCCATCAAAAGTTCTATGATGAATTGCTCGGGGATAAACAGGGATTGGTTGAAGCTGCTAAGACAACTGTGATTACATTTTCTGATAATGAAGGGGAATTGAAAGATGCTACAAGGTGGAAAAATGAATGTGATACAGTGTTGAAGGAAATCATGAAGACAACTTCTGCAGAGGATACAACATTAGAGGAAGTGAACGAGCAGATTGAGGAAATGATCAAGATGGAAACCACGATCAGGAATTTCGTTGAAGATGTGGATACTTTTAACTGCAAAAACTATTTGGATTACCTTGCTACGACTCACTTATGGTTAACTAGAGCTTAAATTATCCCCTTTTCTTTGTTTTATACATTTGTTTTGTTTTCCCCTATTTCCGAAGGGACACGTCCTTTCATATTCTCAATGTATAAATGTCCACTTTAAAAGCAATGTAAAAGGAGCAAAGTAGAATTAGATAGGGGATAGAGAAGACACAGCATAATACAATTTTGCAAATGGATGAGACTGGTAGCATATGTAATTCATGGAGATATCAATGAAAATTTAATATAATGGTGCTATGTTTCTGGTATTAGTTGTTTATGATATTTGTTGAAGGGTATTATTGAAGTTGTCTCCGTAATGGTGTTTCCTGGTTATTTGAATTAATGTAAACAAGTTTTTACATAGTTCATCGATGCACATTTGTTTTATTTGTATGATCAATTAATTGTCTCTTCCTAGTAAAGATTAAATTCTCTGAATTGGTCATAATAATTAGGGAGTATCAATTGGATTATTAAGAAGAACTCAATAATCACAATATTGCATGTTTATACAAGTTATAAACCAGATAAAATGCTGAACAACTTGAATGTCTGCCAAAACAAATAAACTAGTTTTAGATTTTCTTGACTCCGTAAACCCTATAAGGCACTGATCTTTTCGTTTTCATCCTTTAGTTTCACCCACAAATCTTTTATCTGTAATTTTGAGCATTTTAGGTTTTAGTTTTAAAAAATTATTGTGCTAGTTGTACCAAAATTATTTTATTTTATCCATTTCAAAATTGCCATCTTGGATAAATTACGGCAATAAGAGAAATTCAAAGTTCAAGTCTGCTTAATTTAAAGTAGGTATACCCACCTAGGTCTAGCAGCATCTAAAGAGTAGAAGGTTTAATTATTTCAAAGCCTTGTTATGTTACCCTAAAATGTCGTGGAAGCTTGGTAATCTTTCATGGTTCAAACCTGCATTTTTGAGAGCTAACAAGGTGTTCATGCGTCGTTCATCTAGTAACTCTAGCTCATTTAGTCTTGTCACCCTGTATTCCTCATTTGTGATAAGGTTTTGCAATGATAGCCTTAGTGATGGGAGCTCGATCTCGATAGGGAGGATGGCTTATGATCCATAGACCAGGGAGAATGGGGTCGTGCCTATTGGCATGCGGATGCTAGTGCGGTATGCCCATAAGGTGATATTTAACTGCAAATTCCAATCATGACCGGAGTCATTGACTATTTTCTTAAGGATCTTCAGAATGGTTTTGTTGGTAGCTTTTGCTTGGTCATTGCCTTGTGGGTAATATGGAGTGGAAAAGCGATGTTGAATTTTGAATTTTTGCACAAGTCACGAACATCCTGATTCTTGAAGGGTGTCCTGTTAGCAGAGATAATGCATTTAGGGATGCCATATCAACAAATAAGACAGTTCAGGATGAACTTGGATATCTACTTTCCAGTGATGTAGGTCATGGGAATTGCTTCGACCCATTTTGTGAAATATTCGGTGGCAGTGATAATGAACTTGTGGCCATTGGATGAGGTGGGTGAGATTTTACCTATGAGATCGAGCCCCCATTGGGAAAAGGGTCAAGGTGTAACAATAGGATGCAATTCTTGAATTGGTGCATGAATGAGATCTCCATGTTGGCACTGTAGACACCTCTTGACAAAATCATGTGCCTCTCTTTCCATTGTCAACCAGTAGTACCCAGTTCTCAGCAACTTCTTAGCCAAGGTCATACCACTCGAATGTGAACCGCAAGTGCCATTGTGTACCTCAGTCAAAGCAGTCAGGGCTTCCTCAGGTTTTAAGAAACGTAACAGGGTTCCATCGATGCTTCTATGGAAGAGGGTTTCTCCTAGGATGACAAATCGTAAGGATCTTTTCACAAAGGTTCGTTTGAGGTTCGAGGTGATATCGATTGGGAGAACTCCTAATCTCAAATAGGTGTAGATGTCATGATACCAAAGATCATCGGGACCAATGGGTTCACATGCATATTCTAACTCTAGTACCTCAAAAGTAGGTACGAGAAGTTTCTCTACCAAAAATTCATGTTTCGAGATATTGCGAGGGATATCTAGCAAGGATCGAATTGTTACCATTGCATCAGTTGCTCTGTTGTTTGCCCTCGGTATTTTCTCAAAAGTGATATCAATAAAATATTCTTTGAGGCTTTCTACCACCTTCTTGTATGGTGTAATCTTATCATCCTTAGTTTGGTATTCACCGTTGACTTGGTTGATGATAAGCTGTGAATCTCCATAGACCTTAATGCCATGATTCGCCTTGTGCCACAATTTTGAGACCTATGGTTAAAGCCTCATACTTTGCAAGATTGTTTGTACAGGGGAACGCCAACTTGTAAGATCTTGGTATGCAATCCCCTTGTGGGGTGATAAAGAAGACACCGGCTCCCGATCCATGTTGTGTGTGGGAACCATTGAAGTATAGTTTCCAGTGATTATCTATGTTGAGATTAAAGATGGATTCATCTGGAAATTCTAATATGAGTGGGTTCTCTGCATAGATGGGAGCTTCTACCATCTGGTCCACAATAACCTGTCCTTTGATTGCCTTTCGCTCCACATACTCAATTTCATACTCTGACAGTATCATGATGCATTTAGCCATCCTTCCCAGAAGCATAGCTTTTGATAGCAGATATTTTAAGGGATCTATCTTGGTGATGAGCTTTATTTTATGTGTCAGTATGTAGTGTCAAATTTTTTGTGAAGCGAACACTACTGCTAGGCAAGCTTTCTTAATGAATGTGTAATTCAACTCATGGCCAACCATTGTTCTACTAATGTAATAGAAAGCCGTTTTTGTTCCATTCTCGTTGTGCTGAGCCAAAAGAGCACCCAAGGCTACTGATGTTGCCGAGATATATAGGATCAATGGTTTCCCTACAATGGGTGGCATTAACACAGGTGGCATAAGTAGATATTATTTGATTTTGTTGAATGCTTGTTCACACTTGTCATCCCACTTGAATGCTACCCCCTTGTGGATTACATGTAAATACGCAATATGTTTGTCTGCCAGTTGCACTATGAACCTTCGGATGGACTGGAGTCTACCTTCCAATCCTCTGAGTTGTTTCAATGTTCTTGGCACTCCCATATCGAGGATTTCTTTTACCTTTGCAGGATCTACCTCTATTCCTCTCATTGACACTATGTACACTAGCAACTTTCCTGATTGTACCCCAAAGACACATTTCTTTGGGTTGAGCCTGACCTTGTATTTTTCTAATTTGTCAAAGATGTCGCTTAGGGTTGTTATGTGATTTTGACTCTTCTTTGATTTAGCCAATATTTCATCCACATAATCTTCGACCATTTTGTGTATCATGTCATGGAAGATTAGTGTCATGGCTCTTTGATATGTAGCCCTTGCATTCTTCAGCCCAAATGGCATCATATTCCAACAGTAGGTGCCCCAAGGACATGTGAATGTCGTCTTATGTTGGTCTTCTTTTGCAATCATTATCTGGCTATACCCCAAGAATCCATCCATCAGTGATAGCATCTCATGTTTGGTTGTCATGTCCACTATCATATCGATGTTAGGTAGTAGAAAATCATCCTTGGGACATGCTTTGTTAAGGTCTCTGAAGTCAGTGCAGATGCGGATGCCCCCATTTTGTTTTGAGACTAGTATAAGATTAGATACCCATTCTACATATTCAATTGGGTGTATGAGGCCAACATCCAGGAGATTTTGTAACTCTACTTTGACTAGCAAGGCTATCTAAGAGTGCATCTTTCTTAACTTTTTTCTAACCGGCTTTGCTCCAAGGTAAATAGCCAAATGATGAACCACCACTTCCAGATCAAGACTCGACATGTCAGTGTAGGTCCATGCAAATTTTACTTCCTTTCTCTTAAGAAAGCAACCACCAATTCATGTTCTTCTATCAGAAGTGATTGAGCATAGAATGTAATGTGTGGCATTTCCTCTGTTCCCAAGTTGACAGGATTACATTGTTTTGCCAGGACTGCTGATTTTTCTTGATGCAGTGCAGTAGGGGGGAGATTGAATCCTTCATCATCTGGTGCCTTAGAGAGGTTTTTTGATGAGGGTGCCAACCTGAGCCATAGAAATTCACACACAAAACCAGAGAATCTTATTATTTTTAAAATATGAAATTCTTACATGCCAATGATCTCAAATCCTCGAGTTCTGCAATACATGCAAATTACAGAAAACCACAAAAAATTCCCCTTTTCGCAATATGTGATCTTATTTCCCCAAAAACTCCCACAAAAATCAAAAACTACCCATAAATAGCCCCCTTTCTATGTTTGGAGCCAAAAACAACATTCTAATTATGCACCAACTTTCGGAAGCCCTAACTTAAAATCTAACTGTCAGATCTTCAATCATAATTCCTTTTCAGAAAGCTCTTGCGAAAATGAAGTGCCAGAAAGTGGGGCCTTAAGGCTAACCACTTTTATTTTCCGCCAATTTTCAGGCCCATCCAAAGCCTTTAAGTACCTCAAAATTAGCTTCGAAGATTTTACCACTTTCATTTTCCGCTAATTTTCGGGCCCATCCGAAGCCTTTAAGTACCTCAAAATTAGCTCTGAAGATTTGATAAGGAAAAAAGCAAAAACTGAAACTTGAATAACTTTTGAATCGGGAATGATCTTAGCCTGATTTATTCACCAAAGTGTTTTTTTTTTGTCCTGAAGCTTCCGTTAAATTTATGTCTCCTCGCGCCTTCAAATTCACACATGCTAAAAATAGCAGTTGAGCAGAAAAAGAAGAAAAGCAATTTTGAAAGTTGGAACTTCTTCTTTGATGAAAAGGGTATCCAGAAATGCAACAACATCCACAAAAATCTAAATGAAAGTAAAGATATTTTTGGGTGATGTAGGATTTCCCTTACACCACTGGATGCTCCTGCATCATTTTCACCATTGGATGCATCCTTTATTTTTACTATTCTTTGGTTAGAGAGTGCCACAGTGTGGTTTTCACACAATAACTTCGAGATTATTCTTGATATTTTTCTTTTGCGACTGAAGGATTCAATTGTCTCCCCGTAATATGCTTGGGTGTCTAAAGTGATGTCAAAACCTGCTTTTTGATCTCCACATGGAACTGTATCCCTTAGTCCCATGAATTCTGAGAGAGCCTCATCATTTTCGAATGAGTCTAGAATTGGCGGTCCTCATTGGTCATGATCGATGAGTTGAGGGTATACTAAGGTGATTTGGTGGGTTCGTTGGTTTGACTCAGCGGGTGAGGCACTAATCATAAGTAAGGCAAAATCCTCAAAAAGCATGGGTAGGCCTGTTATGGTATCATCATCATCACTGTTGGCGCAGACATCAGTGACATCAAAGGTGAAGCTATCAAATGGGAAACCTGTGCATACGGGTGGTCTAAGGGTGGTTACCGGTACCTGAGGGGAGGATCTAACTACCCTACTGGGAGTACCTCTACCATGTACAGTTATACTTGGGGGAGTACATCCAAGGCCAAGGTTTTGCATTCTTCTTTCTGCAATGATGGGCTCCAGTCGTCCATCATTGTTCCTTCCAAGGCTTTGGTTTCTATTATAGCCCATACCAAACATCATTTGCAACTCTCTGTTAGTTTCATGCATGGGTAGGGTGGGGGTGGGCCTTTCATCTTGGTATAATGTGTTTGAGATGTCTCCCTCATCCACATTTTTCCGACTGAGATCCCCCCAACAGCGAAATCTAGAAGGGTCGACCCTAACAGTGTGGACAGGTGTTTCAATTAGCTGAGGTTGCCCATGCAACCTAGGAGATTGTGGTAACTCTCCTACAACAAATGCATTCTTCTTCATTTTGTAGTCTCCACATCCATTGTCCTGGATCATGTTTTTGATGTCAGATATGTCAGGGATGGCGGGTGTCTCTGTCACAGAAGTGGAGGCAAGGTTAGCTAGGTCGATGTATGCAGTGGATGGGCCTTCATCATTTTTTGGCACTTGGGGGATTTTATAAAACTTGGCTTCCAATTTTTTTCAGTAGGAAAATGGTTTAGGATCCTCGTGTATAGTGACCTCCTCATTTTGGTGCAAGAACTTGATGCATTGGTGATATGTCGAGGACACTAATTTCATTCTGTGGATCCATGGACAACCAAGGAGGATGTTATATGGTAAGTCAAGATCAAGGACCTGACAGGTAGTCTCCATGGTTGCTAGTCCCACTTGGATGGGGATTTTAATAGTGCCTTGAGACACTCTTTCTTGATCATCATATGCCCTTATTGTGATACTCTTGTTCTTGTTAATGGAATCCTCGGCGAATCCCAAGTTCTTTATAAGTTTGAGAGAGCAAATATTAAGGCCTGCACCTCCATCCACTAGGACCCTTTTAACTTTCTTTTTATGGACCAGCACTTGAAGGTGAAGTGTGCGGTTATGAGATGGTTGCAGGGGGAAGTCTTGATCAGAGAATGTTAGGAGATTCTGGGTGACGATATTTCCAACCATAGCCTAAAACTGATCTATGTCAAGGGTGGCGGAGATGGTGGATGTTGCTAACACTTCATCAAGAATTTGCCTATGGGTAGGAGAAATTTTTAATAGTTCTATGATGGAGATCTGTGCGAGAGTTCTCTTCAGCTAGTCGATTACATTATAGTCGTAGGGAATGACTTTTCTATTTGAAGTGGGGGTCTTATATGGTTGAGGTGCCCCTGCAATGGTGACCTTGCCGCCACATGTGGTGACTCCACCGTCGGTGTTGGCTCCTTTGATATTAATGACCATGACCATTTCCTCTACACATGCGACTATCTCTTCATATACTAGATTAGCGCTAGCATATTTTTGTTTGTCTTTTTTGTTCCCCTGACTATTTCCTTGATTGTGGTTTGGCATCAGATTTGTGTATATTTTCAGATCTTGATTACTAGCTGGTTGTTCAACATTGATGATCTTGTCTTCAATCAGGTCTTGGATGATATTCTTTAGCCTCATGCAATTTACGGTGGTATGCCCCTTGACTTTTTGAAAGTCACAAAGGAGGTTTTCATTATACCATGGTGATTTCACCTGGGGTTCGCTATAATTATCATGGGTGGGGACCTTGATGATGTTCTCATTGACCAACTTTTTCATGATGGACTCGATTGACTCCCCAAGGGCTATGAATTTCCATTTGGGGGGAAACTTGTTTCGTGGAGGTGGTCCTCCTTGATTATTAAGATTGTTGATCTAGTTTTGGGGTGGTTGTTGGTTTACCACATTTGTTTGCACATTATTCTAGTTGTTGTTCTATGGTTGGCGATGTTGTGTTTGATTATTTTGCTTGGGGGCGTTGATGACAACTTTGGCATCCACTATTCCATCGTTGGTGACATTTTTATTCTTCACCCATGTGCGAGGTTTGTCATTGAAACTAGTGGATGGGCTACTGTCCTGATGTTCATGATAAGTGGTTGTGCCCCCTTGTGTAACAAGAGCACATTCAATAGTGAGCGCCTTGGAAATCAGCTGATCATATGTAGTGATGCATTGCATCTTCAAATAAAATGCCAAGGTTTTTTATGTATTAGTGATGATGGTATAGACTTGTTGCTCTTCTGGCATGGCCCACTTAATTTGATTAGCTTTCACTCGCCATCATTGGAGAGAGGCCGTGAATGATTCTCCCTTACTCTGTTTGAGTGGTGAGAGTTCTTCCAAACTAACATCCACAGAAATGTTGAATGCATAATTTTGGAGGAAAGCATCTTTGGTTTCTTGAAAGGTTTTGATTCCCATAGGTAGACGAGAAAACCATTCCATAGTGCCACTAGCTAAGCTTTGATGAAATAGTCACATTAGATATGTGTCATTGTAGGCAACTTCCATGCAATGTACTTGGAATTCTCTGATGTGATCTTCAGGGTTTCCTATCCCACAATATTTATCGAATTTTGGGATTTTGAATCCCTTTGGGAATGGTACCATTGCCAAGCTTTTTTCAAATGGATAAGGGCACAATTTGCTCGGTGTCCTAACTGTCTTCCTGAACTGAAGATCTAGCACTTTATGTGAAAGGAGTTTGGTTTGTGTCATCACGTCACCTTGTAGATCGGGAGGTGGGGTGAATACGTTCTAAGGTGTGGGATTGATAGATGGGATGTTGATGTGGTTTTGTTGCAAGCTTTGCTGAGCAAGTGATGCCTGTGCTTGTTGTTGATCCAACAATGCCTGTTGTTGGTCTTGCTACTATTGTTGTGCGAACAACACTTGTTGTTGGTCATGTTGTTGTTGCACCAACAATGCTTATTGTTGGTCGTATTGCTGTTGTAATTGGTAGTCTTGCAAGACTTGTTGATATGCTTCTTGTTGTGCTTGCAATTGCACTTGGTACTGTGCTTGCACTTGCGCTTCCACTTGCTGAGCTTGGAATTGCGCTCATGCTTGAGTGTGTGCTTGTTGGATTGCTTATGCAATCTGAGTGCCATGTGCGGCTTGTGTAGCTTGTGCGGATTGAGCAGCTTGAGTGGCTTGAGCTTCCTATGTAGCTTGTTTGGCTTGTTGTTGTTGCAACAAGGCTTGGGCTTCTATGACCTGTTGTGCAGCTAGTTCTGCTTGCGCTTGTGGAGTGGCTAATTGTGCATCTTTTTGATTTTGAAGTTATTTTTGCTAGGTAGCTTGTCGAGCAGCTTGCAATGTCATGGTGAATGAATTGGTTGTGTTGTGCCTTGGTGGTAATGGCAGTGGATTTGGAAGAATGTCAATTTTTGTGATGAGCAGAATGGTTGTGTTAATGATCGAGGTTCGAGTTATGGATGGTGTGATTGAGGTGCTCGATTCCTAAGAAACCATGCTTTGAGGAATGGTGGATGTATTGATTGTTGCGGTCGCTTGGATGGTTGCCATCTGTTGTTGTGATACATATGACATAGTTGGTGGATTTGATAAGGTGCTCCGATTGGAATAGTTAGTGGTGGGAAGAGGAGGTAGACCCAACCCGAGTGATGATGCAGATGCAAGTGGTAGTTGTGGAAGCGATGAAAAGATAGGTGGTGCAATCCCTGGAAGTGAAGATGATGGATCCAAGATTCCCCCTAATCCAAACAAGTCACTTTCTCCTTGTGAGATTGGGAGAGAAGTTTACATGTCGAGAGGATAATCTGGCATTGCATGAATTCTTTTTACCAAAATCACTTGCTTGATTATGTTTCAAACTATATTTCTAATGTCCCACTTTCTTTTTCATCCTACAAGGTCCATTATGTGGAAATCAAGGAAATTAGGGCAAAATTTTCCTAGGTTTAACCTTAGTGAAAACAAATGATGATAAAACACAAGCACTTAGAAACCTCTAAGGATGTGATCCCTAGGGAAAGCAAGAGTACTTAGATTCATCAAAGGATATTTGTTTCCTCCAACGGGTTTGAAATTTGAAGCTCTTTGTGATTTTTTTTTTTCAATTGTTTTAAGAACCAAGCAATGTATTTTTTATTTCCAAGCACATGTACAACCCTAGGATGAAGAGACAATATTTTGTTGGGTTGCCACTTGGATGAATCCAGCTCCACATATTTTGTGTGGATGACTAAATGTTTGACCACACAGGCTCCCCCTTATAGTGCACACACTTCTTGGGTCAACCAAGCATCAGTACCCATGAATCTCCCATGGCATACTTTTAATCTCTACAACAAAACCACATGTATAATGTGGGGCAGCTTCAAAGGACATGACCTTTTGCACCAACAAAATAGATAAGGATTTGGCCTTCTAAACAAGGGTTTTAATTCGGACTTTTCATTCGTGGAGGCTGACCCATGTGGCAAGAGACCGCTACCCTTCTCATCGGAGCCAACTGCGTGATACTGGCTTTTGTTCCAGTACCCACTTTTATATCCCGATTGGAAATACACTTGGTTTTAGTGTGTTACCGGTTGGGTCATTCCCTTGGGTGAGTACTTTTTCCCACAAGGAAGGCCCTCTAAGATAAACAAAAGTGAGCAAACATATTCGTAGTTCAATCATCCTTCATTTAGAAACAAAGGGAGAACACACACAATAAGTTTACTCACACTTGCAAGATGCCTTGTTCAATTTTAAGTTCCCAAATCGAAATGTGAAGGCAACCTTCTTGACAACTTAATATCACCAAAATGATTTTGATTCTCAAGATCATTGTGAAGCGCGAGAGAAGCGCATATGCATTTTAAATGATATTAACTTGTGAAAAGGATTGCAAAACATGAAAAACACTTGTTCATTTAAGACCTCAAAAGCAGTGATTTTGATTCATTTTAAAGCACCAAAATGAGATGTGAAGTTTGCCTTGTTCAATTTTAACCCAAATCAAAATATACTAAATGTCTAAGGTTCTCTTTAACCAACTTTGAAAAAATTAGTGCTTGATTTTAAGCCCAAATCGGAAAGTGAGTTGGTTTAAAACAAAAAACAAGGGTAGAAAATGGAAGCTCAATCAAGCATTAAAAAATGCTTTTTCCAAATCGTGTTTTCAAACAAATTTCCAACTCTACTCCATTTGTCTTCATTTTCACTTGATTCCAAACTCAGCACCTTGACCTTTGTTTAATTTGGATGCTCAACTTCTAATGCCAACCTTGATGTCAACCTCTAACACCTGTTCTATGATGGATTGGTTCTCCTTGAATATGTGAAAGAGCCCTTTCCCAATCCTTTCCAAGCTAATGAGATGATAGACAATGAGATGCTAAATGAACTCAAGTTGCCTATAATGAGGATGCTCTAAAATGTAGATGAAAATGAGAGAAAAGGTATTGCATTTATAGGAGAAATTGAGAGAGGAGAGGCCAAGATTGAGAAATGTGGGACTAAATCCCATCAAATGAGAGAGAGTCGCTTGTCACGATGGGATTGGCCCATGATTGTGCAAGTTTTGGCTAATGTGCCCATTTCAATTTTGAAAATGGCAATAAATGAATATGGTTGAGGGTTTTGGGGGGAATTTTGGTTTGGCCAAAAAAGTCAAACAGGGGAGTTAATGAGGGCATATTCCTTGGGAATATTCCTTTGTGAGGGAAATAGGTGTTTTAATAAATCAAATTAAATGATTTATTGTGCAAGTGGATGAATCTAGAGGATTCAGGTGATTAGGATTAAATTAATCACAATTTGATTAATCTAACAAGAGGTTAGGTGATAAGACATTTGATTTGAATTTTTGTATTTGTTTTAAATCAAATGAGAGGAAAATGAATATAATTAAATATGTATGATTTAACTAAATGAAGGGACTTTAGGAAGTTAATTAATGAATTTGATTTAATTAATTAGGAAGAAAACCTTAGTGAATTAATTAAATTAGTTTATTTAATTAATAGACGGAATAATGTTCAATAAAACATGATTAGATGTATGAGTGTATTTTGCATGTCTACAATTATATAATATAATAATATTATATTATATTATATTATATTATTATAATATTATATTATATTATAATCTAATTTATATATTATTATAAAATATTATATTATTTTATAATAATATTATATTATATTATAATATATTATAAATAATATAATATAATACGGGGTAATTATCTGATGGCTCAAAAATGGGACCGCAAGTTGCAGAGGGAGAAACCGGTAGCTTCCCATTTTTCAAAACCTGTTGTTTTTGAGGGCCCCCCGACCTTCCTCGGTTTTCCCACCCATCTCATTCTATCGCTCCTGGCTCTTCTTGGGGTTCTCGCATTCCTCTTACCGAGGTCTTTGAAAACCCTAAGTCTTTTTGCCCGAAGAATGTTAGGTTTCTTCCCTGCGAAAATGGTGCTAGCCAAGTTGAGCCTCATTCTAGGGTTTCAAAAGTTGCTCCTCGATCGCCCTCGACTATTGGTTCCTCTCAGCTCAGTTTCGCTCGTCTTCATGCTAAGTCTCCTGGTGTCTTTAGAAAGGGCTCTCTTGGTTCCATCTTCAAAAATGGGAAGTGGGTGCCAGATGTTTCTGTTGGTGTCGGGAATTGGTTGTTGTTATCTCGTCGGAAGGAGACTTTTGTGAGGGATCTTCAGCCCTTTGATATCTATAGATCATCTCCTTCTCTCTTAGTGCGTTTATGGGCTGATGTTGCTGTTGGTTGTTCTTCTTTTTCTTCTCCTACTTCTCCCTCCATTCTTGTTCCTGTGACATATCCGAATTCCATTCTCATTCCTCATTTTAATTCCTCCGCTTTCAATCCTCTCACTTTCCCTAAAAATATCGTTCTTCCATTGCATAAAGGTTTTTCGAAACGCTTCCATAAGCCTTTGGAACCTCCTTTGGAAGTGTCTGGAAGTGCCAGTAAGCTTGGCCATGCTTTTTGTCCTCTGGTTCAACCTCCTCATGTTATTTCTGTTAAGCATCGGGTCGGTGATAAAACTATTAATTCATAGAATTTGAAGGGGAAGTCTGTGAAGAATCGTTCCTCTCGGGTTGAGGTCATGTTGCCTAATGACATGCTCGATCCATAAATTTTGGATCTAAAGGATGTAGCTCTATTTGGTAAGTTTTGGAAATTCTTCCCACTTCTTGATAATATGCAATCATGGGTTTTTAATTCTTGGGTTGGTTCCAACCAAGTTTTTTATTTAGATAAAGGTGAAGGTTTTTTTGTGGTTATTTTTTGGATAAAGACTCAAGAAATGTTGTTCTTCGTAAAAAAAACCTAGATGATGGAAGGCAATGGCCTTTTTATAACTTGTTGGTCCCCAAATTTTAACCCTAGTCGGGTCAAGCAGCACTTCATTCCCTTTTGGGTTCAACTTCAGGGTCTACCCCTAGAATACAGAGAAAAGGGTATTATCAAAATTCTTGGTAATAAACTGGGAATTTTTATGAACCAAGATATGGATTTTTTCTCAAATCCCTCTTTACTAGTTAGATTCTCGGTTTTATTGGATATTAACAACAAACTACCTTCAAGTGTTCAAATTAAAACAGTTTATGGTTCTTGGGTTCAAACTGTTGTTGTGGAAGATCCTAAGCTTGTTTGGTGTTCATGCCATTTTCCTCTTCATCCATTTAAGAAGTGTTGTTCTCACGTTGGTGGGTTCCCTGGGTGTAATTTAAATTCAAAAAAATTTCCAATTTCGCCTGCTCCTTTTGATGTTTTATCCCCATTCAAAAATTCTTGGAATTCTGATTTTTTGTTCCTTGGGAATATCTTCACTCTTTGTCTCGGTTGGTTTTACTTAGTTTGCTCAAATTTTTAGTGTGTTCCCATTTCATCCTTCCATTCAAGTTTTGGACCACTTCAAGAAACATTTCATGTTGTTTCTTTTAATAATGAGGTAGCTATTTCACCTCTGGTTTCTGTTGCAACCAATGTTTTTTTCTCATACTGTGTTTTTATCAAGAAAAAATCATCATGTTCTCTTTCCAATCAAGTTGTTATTCCTGTTATCATTAATTGAGGTTTGTCACTACATTCTCCAATAAAGATCTTCCTTTATTCTTTAAATGTTCTTTCTCCAGAATTAAGCTTTAATTGTCTTCTCCAAGCTCACCAGTGTGCTTTGATGCTAAGTTTGGGTGTGTCAAATAATTGCGATAGCAATCTTGTCATTTTTTATCAGAGTGATATTGATAACCCTAAATTATCTTCATCTTTATCAAAGCAAGATTTTATTCAGGATGAATTGCCATCCGAACAGGAGCTAGTAAATTTTGTGGATCAGCCTTTGACTTTCATTAGTGAGCAATTCATTGATGATATTGCTTCAAAAGTATTTATTGTTGAGTCTCTTAAGGAGGATTTTTGTTCTATTTCTTAGTCAAAATTATCTCCTTCTAATAACACAAAATCGCCTGCAAAGAGAGGAAGGAAATCTTTAGCCATGAAGCTTCAAGAAGAAATCTCAAAGGGAATTCAGTCAACCCTAGATTCCAGTATAAGTAATTGTTCAAAACAAAAAGGGCCAAGGAGAGCTTGTTGCTCTCCCAAGATACAATGAAACTTATATCTTGGAATGTCAAAGGATTAAATTCCTGTGACAAAAATTCCCAAGTGAAGCAGCAATTGGATGCTTCAGGGGCTGACATTACAGCTCTACAAGAAACAAAAACCTCTGAAGAGTCTTTTCAATTAATTAAAAAAAATGGCATGCATGGGGAGCATCTCATTCACCCTCTCAAGGTGCTTCGGGTGGTCTAATATCTTTTTGGAATACTAAGACAATTAGTATTTCTAATATCTCATTTCATCACAACTGGCAGTTAATGTTTGTTTCTCATTTTGACCTTTCATTTTGGCTTTTGAATGTTTACAATCCAGCTAGTTCTTCTAATAAAAAAAATTGTGGGACTTATTGAAGTCAAAGCTTGATTTGATAGGTCAAGATAAATGTGTTATTGCGGGTGATTTTAATGCAATTTCCAATGATATGGGGAAAAAAGGTGGAATAAGTCCTTCCAAAGTTGTAATATCTGATTTTGCAACATTTATTCAAGATAATGCATTGAGGGATGTAATTCCCATAAATGGTTTGTTTACTTGGACAAATAGAATGAATAATTTCTTGCAAATTGCAGAGAGATTAGATAGATTCTTAATCTCTTCAAATTGGATTGGTTCAGAGTACTCTTTTTCTTCTGAAATTTTACCCTTGGTAGCCTCTGATCATTTTGCCATTTCTCTAGTTATTTCTGGTAATAATTTCAAATCAAAGTGTCATTCATCTTTCAAATTTGAGTCCATGTGGCTTAGATATCTAGACCTAATCAATTGTATAAAACAATGGTGGCATTTATCCCCTTTTGTTCATGGGTCAAAAATGTTTCAATTGAGTAATAAATTGGATTATGTCAAGAAGAATCTTAAATCTTGGAACCAATTAATTTTCAAAAATGTTTTTTCTCAAAAAGATTTGGTTTATAAAAAATTGGTTGAAATCAATGAGAAAATTATTTTAAATGGTCTGGATAACAACACATTTGAAGAAAAAAAAATCTTGTAGCTTGAGTGGAAAGAATTGTTGTCTCGGGAAGAAGAATATTGGAGGCAAAAATCTAGGGAACTGTGGTTGAAAGATGGTGATAAAAATACAAAAAAAAAATCATCATTCACCCCAGGCCAAAAAATCAAAATCTTCAATCTTCGCAATTCAAGATAGTGTGTCAGGTGCTAATCCTATTAATGAGAAAGACATTCAGGAAGAAGCTGCCAATTTCTTCTCTAATTTGTTATCAAAGCCAAATAATCAAAATGTGAATTTATCTATTGAAAGAGAAGAAATTTTGCAACGTATTCCATCTTTGGTTTCATCGGATGACAATTTGAGATTGTTGGCTCCTTTCTTTCTTAAAGAAATTAAAGAGGTTTTTTTATCAATATCTCCAGAAACTCCAGAAGGAGCAATAGTGGCTCATGAAACTTTGCATACTATAGCTTCTTATAAATTGTCAGCCATGATAATTAAACTAGATATGAAAAAATCATATGATAGAGTTGATTGGTGTTTTCTGAATCAAGTGCTTTTGAAGTTCAATTTCTCCCCTAAATGGTGTAAATGGATAATAGCTTGCATTTCTGGCACAAGTTTTTATGTGTTACTTAATGGCTCATCTATAGGGTTTTTCAATTCAACTCAAGGTGTTCGTCAAAGTGATCCTTTATCACCATTCTTATTTATCATCTTGGTTGAGGCTTTGAGTAGATCATTTAAAAATGCAAATCTTTAAGGGAAGATTAAAAGAGTTACCTTTCTAAATGCTAATTTATCGGTAACTCACTCTCTATTTGTTGATGATACACTTCTTTTTGGAAAATTTGATATGGCAGAAGCAAGAAACATAAAATCTCTCTTGGATAATTACACAAGAGTGTCAGGCCAAAAGGTAAATGAAGATGAGTCAAATATTTATCTGTTTAACACTAAAGACTCAACTGCAAAATATATTGTCAATCTTTTTGGTTTCAATCAAGATTAGTTGCCTAGAAAATATCTAGGAATTCCTTTCTTTTTTGGCCAGAATAAGGTTTCTCATTGGATCAAAATTATTCAAACCATTCAATCTAAGTTGTTGTCATGGAAAGGAAGATGGCTCTCCCTAGCAAGAAAAATTATTCTGGTTAAGTCAATGCTTTCATCCATTCCAAATTACTTTATGTCAGTCTTGAAAGCACCCAAGTCTATATTACTTCAAATCTAGAAATTAATTAGAAAATTCTTCTGGTCTGGTAATTTGGATATTAAAAAGAAGATACCACTAATTTATTTAGAGGCTATGTGCATGAATAAGCTAAATGGAGGTGCAAGACTCCATAACCTTGATGATAGAAATCTGGCCTTAAGTGCTAAAATGGTTTGGCGGCTATTTTCAAACCCTTCATTAAAATGGTGTCGTATTATGCAAAATAAATATTTGGATAGTCAGAATTCTTCAAGAATCTTTACTATCTTTGATCCCCCTTTAGGTTTTGCAATGTGGAACTTCCTCATATCCTGCAGAAAGCTAATCCTCCCTCATTTATCTTGGGAAATTAATGATGGAAAACATGCACATTTTTGGAATAACCCTTGGAATGGGTTTAAGAAATTAAACCCATTCAATTTGGGCTCTTCAATAGCTTTCTTGACTCAAAATTTTTGTTCATATGTTCATCAATTTATTGACAATGTTGAGTCTTTATCAGGGAAAGTCAATTGGAAGGATTTTTCTAAAGAGCCAATTGATAACAATCATAAGGCTATCATTGCCTCTATAATGAAGGATAGAATAGTCTATGTTTCATCTTGCTCAGATAGATTAATCTGGACAAAATCACAAAAAGCTTATTATTCAGTCAAAGAAGATTATCTTTCCATTTCAAAATCCATTTCTCATTCTCAAACTCACAGAGCTTATAGTTTTTGTTGGAATTCAAAAATTCTTCCTAAAGCTGGTTGCTTTGCTTGGCTAGCAATTCAGAACAAAATCCTAACAAGTGATAAATTATCAAGATTAAAAATCTTTGTTCCTTTCAATTGTGTCCTATGTGATTCAGAGTTAGAGGATGTCAATCACCTGTTTCTTCCCTGCTCAGTTGCACAAAGTTGTTGGCAATTTGTTTTATCAAGGTTAAAGTTTCAATTACCTCTTCCAAACACTATATGAGATTTATTTTCTAGTTGGCCCAAATTGTATCAATCTTCCTTTTATGCTTGCATATGGGAAGTGATTCTTGCTTCAGTATTATAGTCTATCTGGTGGGCAAGAAATAAATTCATTTTTAGGAAAGAAAAGCAGGTAGTTGATCATATTCTATCTTCTTTGGAAATCTCTATTTCAGAAATAGTACATGCCTATGTATCCAAAAACAAGCACACGGGATCTTCTTTCTCAGATTGGGATTCCAAAACACTTTCAAATTGGCCTCTTTTGACTCTACCCTTCAAAGGTAGTCTTCACCATGTCTCAAGAAAAATTGATAGATCTATGGTTGTATGGTTAGCTCCTCCTTTGGGTTTCTTTAAATTAAATTTTGATGGCACTTCAAGAGGTAATCCAGGAATTTCAGGGGTGGGAATATAATAAGAGATTATAAAAGACTAATCCTTTGTGCCAAATCTATCAAATTAATAAATGGTAAAAAAAATGAGGCTGAATCACAGGCTCTACTAAATGGTTTGAAATGGCTCTAGAATTTAAAATCTTAAGTTTAGAGATCGAAGGAGATTCTCTTATTCTGATCAATGCCTACAGGGTAGGAAAATCTCATAATTGGAAATTAGATTATATTGTAAAGCAAATTCAGAAACTTCTGGAAAATTTCTTGCATTACAATTATTGCATATTTATAGAGAAGCAAATATGGTGGTAGATTATTTAGCCAATTTGGGTTGCAATCAAACTGAAAAAGAAGTGACTCATATTGTCCAAATTGGGAAAATTGATTTTGAGTTGGAAAATTTAATTTCAAAAGAGGAAATTTATTTTGAACAAAAATGAAGACAAGTGGATTAATACATTTTGCTTCAACTGTCAACTATGGATGTGCTAGTTCATAAGTTTTTCAACTTTCAGCTAACATATTTATTGTTGATAATTCATCAAAATTCTATCAATCTTTTATTTGTCATTTGGCACTCTTGGTATTATCAACATTAGAAGATTATGTTGATTGATTGTGACTCCTCTCAATCTTACGTATCACTTTCTTAGATTAAGTGTGATTCAAGAAGTACGAAGATGAGATCATAAGGCAACTTTGGGTTGCTATGAAAATGATTATATGTTATGAAGGTGTACAACTCAAAATATCTGCTGACAAGTTCTGATAGAATTTGTATATCGTGGCTTATCTAAATCTTTTGCCAGGTACAAATACTTAAAAATTAACATAATTTAAATGTTGGCACATTTATGGTGTCAAGTATTATGAAGCTTAGAATCACATGGAAAATAATGGTGATTTCCCATACCAGATGGGAAGGTATTGTTGGTACAATGCTACTCTTTTGTTATCAAGTAAATCTGTTAAATCTATTTAACATATTCAGTACTTTGTGTAAAGTCATTCAAGGTATTTTTTCATGATAAGGTGGTAAGGTATTGCATCATGATAAGGAGGTAAGCTTTTATGAAACAAGGCAGTCATAAGCTTATATATATGGATAGTATTGTCCTATTTTCTTCAATTAACAAGTTAAGTTGGCTTAGTAATCTTTTCTCTATTCAAAGATTGGTTGTTTAGTTGGTAAGAAAGGTTAGTCACAGGTAGATAAATGGACTATCTCCCACATAATTTTTGAATGTGGCTACCAGTTCAAAGCTGGGAGAGCCCAATTTTTCGTAAGCTTGATATGCAACATCTTCAAATTGTTTTCAATTTTTGCTGCCCTTGTGATTATAAATGTTTCAAATGCATAATTGGGACCGAGATTATTCATCCAAAATCAAGAAGGCTAATATTTCCATCAAATGTTGTCTCCATATTTTTATCTAATATCATGGATATTCTACAGTGCTTGGATTCAGTTAATGCCATTGCTGATAAAATGGTAAATGACATATTTTTGAATAATGAGGCAGTTCTTTCCAGTGCACAGAAATATGTCTTCTCACGTGGAGAAGGCTATGTTGGTGGTATCTTTCCTCCTCACTTTTTACGTCATAACAAGGCAATTGTTAATTCTTTTGATGCTTTAAAGTTATCTTTAGAATTATTTGACCCAAGTCATTTGAATAAGGCATTAACGAGATACTCTCACCATTTGGGGAGAGATATGACTGAAAGTTTCAGGGAAAAATTTCATCACATTTCTTTTCTACTTCATCATAATTGTCATCATGCAGCATCTTCAATGCAAAGAAATTTGAGGTCAAAGCACAACCAAGCTCATGAAGGCTCTCATATGATGGGTCAAACTCAAACACATGTTGATAATAATATGAGGTTTTCTATTGCTAGTATTTTGGACATGAACATAGTTGTGAACTCCCAGCTGGAAAAAGAAGGAAACAAAGATCAGGGTGACAATTTGAACGATTTTATGCAGATGGAGGAGCAATAGGAAATGCAACACGGGATTTTAGCAAGTTTTGCAGATTTTTTAATAGCTTGTAAACATTCAGCCATCAGATAATGTTATTTGTATCAGATATAATCTACAGGATTATATTCTTGGATAGTTAGATCATGATATGTCTGTTAATAGTCATCATTTTGTAATTTGATCATCTAAATATTGTACTGCTTTTTTTATTTTGGTCTATAATCGAAGGTTTTATCACTGGCTCTTTCCTCCTAGTATGCCCTTTTAGCGAGAAAGATGTACATTTTATTACATATAATAATTAAATATATAGTGGCTAGCCACTTTTATAAAAAAAAAAAATTAAAAATAATATAATATTTTGTAATAATATTATATTATATTATATTATATAAATTATATAATATATATTATATTATATTATATTATATTATTATATAATATAAATATATTATATTTTTATATTATACATTTGAAAAAAAATATCACCAATTAATATATTTTATGATTATATTATATTATATTATTATATAATAATATTATATTATATTATATTTGTAATGATCTAAATATATTTTCTGCAAAACAGAACTTGGTTAGAACATGCATGCAATAAAAATAATCAATCAATCAATGAAATGCAAAGGAGAATATGAAAGAAAAGGAATGAAACTAGAACAGTCTCACCCATTTCTCTCCTCCATGACTAGTTCCATTGTACCTCCTCAAGATTGTTGTTGTGATAATGGATGCCCTCAGATTTGTGAGTAAACTCTATATGCCTAGCCCTTAAGCAAATGCCTTTGAAGGATTTATAAATAAATCTATGCAAACTAGAAAGTTAATTCTATTATGCAAATTATTAGATATGCCTATGTGTGATATGAAAATGCCAAAATGAGATAATCAAAAATAAATAATAGATTAAACGATCGATCCCGAAAATGAGATCAAGATTGTCATTTTATAGAAAATGCAATCTTAAATGGACGGACAAGATGAGAGATTGAGAAATGCCCTAGAATCAAAGGTCAAGATTCAATAAGGAAACTCTCAATTAGGGTTAGGGCAACAATCCCCAAATGTGTGGAAAAGATTTAATTTAATAAATTAAATTGACGGTGGAGAATAAACGTGACCTTGAGATGAAATTAGTAAAAATTAGAAGATAATAGGATGAGATTTTAGAAAATCAATAATTTTAGAAATTACTTGATTTGTAGAAGAATATTTCCATTTTGAATTAAATTAATTCAAAATATGGATTTTGTGAGATAATGAGTAATTGATTTTTGAAATTAATTACTAAATGAAGAATCAGTTAACTATGTGAAGTCATTTTTAAATAAATTGTTTTATTTAAAAATAAGGAAATGTCACATAAGGCAATTAAATAATTAAGAATAATTATTTAATTTAGAAGAGGCAGTTAATTAATTAAATAAATTAATCAATCTATTTAATTAAGAGAGGATTTAGGAATTAGTGACATATTAAATCAATATATTAAAATATATTAATTTAATAATCAGGAGGACATTAATGATATGGATTAATTAAATAAATTGATTGAATTTATTTAATTATTAGAAGACTTTGACAATTAAAATAAATAAATAAGACTTATTTATTTAATAATCATGAAGAATGAAAGATTATGAATTAATTAAATAATTGTGAATTATTTAATTAATAGTTGAATGTGGGTTAGAAACATAATTAAAATGTCATAATTATGCTAGAGCAAAAGGTGATAAAATATTGCTTGCAGGCCTTGGTCATTTTTATGTGTCTACATTATTATATTATATTATTATATAATATTATATTATATTATATTATATTATTATATTATATTATATTATAATCTAATTTATATATTATTATATAATAATAATATAATATAATATTATTATATTATATTATATTATATTATTATATTATTATATATAATATATTATGTTATATTATTTATAATATATTTATAAGATATATATTATATTTTAATATTATACATTTGAAAAAAAAAATCGCCAATTAATATATGGTCGGGTCTTATATTAAAAAATATATAAAATAGGAAATGGATATTTGTTTCTTATTTTATAAATTTTTAAAAAAAAATTGAGAGCTCATATTATTTAATATTATATTATTATATAATACATTTTTTTATACAACTGGAGTGTCCCCATGACCCAGCCCAATGACCCAACAACTCATATCTTGGGTACTTGGGGCAAGTTGGACCAAGACTAGTCCCCTGTAGGTGAGATCCCCCACCCGCAAGAAGTCCCACCTCTTAAACCCGAGAGTGGAGTCGAACCCAAGACCAATGGGGAGCAAACCCACTGCCCAAGCCAACTCTAATATTATTATATAATAATATATAATAATATAATATTATTATATTATATTATATATTATAATATATGTTATATTATATTATATTATATAATTATAAAATATATATTATATAATATTATTATTAAATATTATATTATATTATATAATATATGTAGCACCCCTCCATTTTGCTCTTTTGATCAAACAATGTTCTGTTTTGTTATGTCTTATTTTTTGTTAGTACTTTGACTATGGTACTTGGTTACTATTTGATCGTTAACTGTAAAGCAATGTGAATGTTATATTTTTGATGTGATGGTATTTTATTTTGATGTTATCATTATGGCATGCTTTGGATTAGCTTAGTGGATATTCGAATTAATGATGCTTTATGCTTTTGATTAAATTATTGATGTTAGATTTGTCAGTTAGTAACATTGTATTGGTGAAGGGGACGGGATTGCACAACTCGCATGAGAGCGCCCTGTGATTCTGCGATTTTCTCTTCATTATGTGTTTTATTATGATATATATGCATGTTTGATATACTCTTTGTTCGTAGGTTGACAAGTACAGGACATCGACTCCACCTAGTTCTACAGGTTTGAGTGTGTCTGTTGCCCAACGATATTTGATTAGGAGATAGTAGCTAGGTTTTTTGTGCCAAATCATCACCCTAGTCATAGTATGTCGTCAGTTTTAAATCGGGTTTTGGTTGCTTTTATATTGTTCATTTCACTTTGATATTATGTATTTGCAAGTTGAAAAAGGTAATTAATTGCATTATGTATTTAAGTTGTTTAATAAATTAATCTATCTATAATGTTGGAATAGGTTATTTGATTAATTAATTAATTTAATTTAATTAATAAAATAATTTAATCTTGAATTAGATTTATTTTATTGAATTAATTGAATTGAATTAAGTTATTCATTTTGGAAATTAATAGATATTTTTTTTGAAATTGAAAAATTGAAAAAAAATGCTTTAATTTGCATTTTTTGAAAATTTGAATGCAAAAGAAATTTAAGATATTTTTTGTTTTGTTTCTGAAAATTTATTATGGTGGTTGAATAGATATTTCATTTTTCTATTATTTAGATTTTCATGGAGTTTTTGAGAGAAGGATGAAAAATTGAAAATTAAAAAAGAGAAGGAAAGAATTTCTGGTTTTGTGGGTTTTTTTATTTGGATTTGGGAGAAGCTCCGTTTGAGAAGGAGCTTGAATTTGAGGAGAAGGCTTTGCACCATTTTTTCAATCTTGCAAGCACTTGGAAACCAGGTTTTCCTTTTTATTAAATTTATTTCATTTTTGAATTGATTCATAATTTATATATGTTGTTTGAAAAAGAAAATAAACTTTGTTAAAACTGGGAGAGGAACCTATGTTAAATCTTGCTTCTAAACTTTGAAACCTCTGTTTGGAAATTATTTTCTTCAAGAAAAATGTGTTCTTGATTGTAAATGATCATTTTAAGTATTAATTTGCTTAATTAATTTTGCAAATTCCTTATGTGGATATTTATATATATATATACACATATACATATACATATACATTTTATATGTATATTTCTCATATGGATAATATGTTGTTAAAAATAAAATAAAAATTGAACCCTGTTAAAAGGCGGATTTGAAATCCGTAGGGTTTCCTTAAAAAAAAAATTGAAATAAAAAAAAACAAAGGTTTTGGGGGAGGGTCGTTGGGGGCTCAACCCACCGCGCCCCATGGGAAACATGCGAGGGAGACATGCCCAGCGTGCCAAGCACACAGGGCTTCGTTGTGTGAAAACACAACCACGCCCCATGTAAATGGGGTCGGTTGTGTCTTCACATAGTTGCCCTCTCATATGTTTGGCGCACAGTTCAAAAAGTTTGCGCCCTAAACTTACAATCTGGTTTTTTCTAAAAAAAATATATAAAATATATTTTAATATTTAATATTATGTATATATGTATGTATATTATTTTATATATTTATATAGTTGTGTATATAATTTATATATATATATGTTAAAATGGATGAGTAAAATAATGGCATGTTTCAAATGTAATTAGTAAAATTGTAAATCAATATGCAATATTCGAATTTATGGATTTATTTTAAAATAGTATATTTGAAAGAACAAATATTGTATTTAAAAGTAATAGGTTTTAATAGCAAGATTAATTGATTTTTAAAATGATTTATTTTGCAAAGGAGAAATAGCTATTTTAAAATGATATGTTTTGAATCGAAGAAGTAAATGTTTATTTTATTATTACTTAAAAGCAATTAGGGAATTAAATATTTGTTTTAAATTTCATCATTTGTCTGAAAAAGACAGTATTAAATCAGTTTTATTAAGCAATAAATTACTAATTGTTATTAAAAGAAGTGGATTTAGGAAATCCAAAGTAGATTTAATTCATGTTTAATTGTCTTTTAATTGTAAATTTCTTTTGTTTTCGCTTTGGGGGAAATTGTTTAGAAGCGTTGATAAGTCTTCCAAATGGGGTTTTTAATTAGTTGGGGTTGTCGTATTATGTTAGTCAACCTTTGAATTTCCTTGGGTAGTTCATAGAGTTGTATCCAGTTAATTACCCGGTTTCCATGAACGGGGATGTTTTGTGCCTCCTTTGGTAGGAGTGGATTATGTGAATTGTTGCCTCCAATGTTGAAGTGAGTTTCAGTATATGTTTCCTCTTAAAGTTGGAGTGGTTGTAATATCTATTTTGTATGCACTTGGGTTCCCTTGGTAATTGGTTTGAATGTGTGTTGTCAAGTAGAAGAGTGGCTTTCGTAAGGGGCTAGATCCTGTAAGAGGTAAGACTGGGTAACCTTTGGAGGTAGTTTAATCGAGTGATAACTAAAATAATATACTTAGAATATTAGGTAGTAATTCACACTAATCAAGATAATTTAGCCTTACTCATAGACACAAACGCTCGTTTAGGCTTGGGATGAGTGGGAAGGCCTGGAATGGCAAGGTCATCTATCTTGTCCTTATGAGAGATATTTGATTCCGCATGAGTGAGTATGGGGGCCAGGATTCAGTTGAGGCCACCAAGATATCCCATACTGGGGGTCATAGCCTATGAAGATTCCCAGAGGAGATATCATGTTGATCTGTGTGATGACACTCTATCTAGGACAACAGTTGGTACATGATTTTATGTGTATGGTTTTCTTAGCATACTTGATCTGTTTTATATTTGGAAGTAATGTGGCCATGTTAGAGTTGTACTTGTGTTGTACCTATGATTGGTTATGTCAGTATGAGTCAGTATGAGTCAGCCTGTGTTTAGAGGTAGATGGGTTTGTCTAGGAATCATTGTTACTATCTCCTAGCACGAGGGGTGGGCCTTCGGGTACCACTTGGTTGGGTGGAATGTGCACCTTACTTCGTTGGGTTTTCTTCTTGTTCGTGTGGATGAGATTTCCAGTTGGAGAGCTCATGGGATCCAGTTTCTTTACATGCTTTATTCATTTCAATTGATTCTTGTAATTTATTACCCCTCATTTGTTATCGAGGTGGAAAATGTAATATGTAATTATGCTTATTGGATTTACCTCATTCGGGGAATGAGAGATGTAATCTTTGCTAAATTATTGATATTTGAAATCCTTTGGTATCTCTTACTTTTATGATGAATCTTTTCATGTATGGAATGTATGTGTTATTAATTTCTTAAGTAAATAAATTTTATGGATTCAATTCATGTTTTTTGTTTGGGTTTTAAAGTAATCTCAGTCTCGTAATCTTAAAGGTTGTTGCCAATGGGTAGTGAACTTGCATGTTAATTGTTCTTAAAAAAAAAAAATTAGTGTGTTTGAGTAGTTAATTGCAACTTCCTCTAGGGTTGTGTGGCGGGGCGTTACAATATATATTATACATAATATGTATATTATATTATAATACATATTATATTATATATTATGTTTTTATATCATACATTTGAAAAAAAAACACCATCAATTAACATATAGTCGGGTCCCTAACCCAACCATATATTAAAAAAAGTTTAAAACAAGAAATGAATATCTGTTTTAAAATGAATATTTGTTTTGAAATGGATATCCGTTTTGAAATTGAAACTGATATCCATTTTAAAATGGATATCTGTTTCCTGTGTTATAAATTAAAAAATAAAAAACTTGAGAGCTCACAATTGGCTCATTATGTTTGGGTTCTTTTCCTCTTCAACTCGGATATCTATTCACAGGCAATCATTTTGCCCAAAATAAATCAAATTTTAAAGGTATGTTTGGACTTTTATGTTTTTATTTAGTTTATATTCTTTTTGCATTTTTTTTTGAATTTTAGTCAAAAATAGGGTAAATTTGATAGGTTTTTAATTACATTAAAATCATTGTTAATTTTGAATTTTTTTATCAATTAACAGGATTAAAATGGTTGAACAGAAAACCCTAACCCTGCACAAAATGAAAACCTTGATCCCGCACAAAATGAAAACCCTCCAAATCCTCCTTCACCACAATCGTTGTTTCCAAATCAAAATGTGCCAACAATACATGTGTTTATTCATAGAAATTTAGATCAATTAAGAAATGTATGTCGAATCTATGAGACCCTCGATGAGCTATCAAACATGAAAAACACTTTGGAAACAATCATTTCAAATGTTGAAACTTTGACAACTCACCATAATAGATTTGCACAATGGCGAGAGGAACAAAGACAATTTTATGTCGATGGGCTATCATATGATGAGGTAAAGGCACTTGGTATTGAGAAATCCCAATTATCCCAGTTATTCATCGATCAGACAAAATGGCAGCCTGTTAATGTGCAGAAACCAAAATTTTCAATTAAATGATGCACCCATAGAGGCATATTAGATCATTTTTGGAGACGTTGGTGGATGGATTTTGATAAACCACCCAACAAAGATCTTGATGTCCCTCAGTATTTTCTCTAAAAATTATATGTTGAGTTTGTGCTAGGGAAACATGTCAATTTCTTTGTCATGCAATATTTCCAAGGTGTTGGTAGAGGGATGCCACGGGATAGACCTAGAGCATGCCAAGTCACCCCAATTCATCCTGCTTTGCCTATTGCTTCCCTGAATCCACTACCTTACCCTACAATTGTTGTAGATGTAGGGACTCTGAGAATTTATGCATTACATTCATTGAATGATCATTTGGTCATGCAGAGCCATCATGTTGCACTGCCATTTGATAGTGCATCCCATCACGATGGTGTTGCACTTGATACATCCCAACATGATGGTGGTGCACCTACTATATCAGATCCCACTGGTACACCATCATCAACTCCCACTGGTACACCGTCCTCTTCGGGACATATTTATGTGCCTCATTGTTGCATGACGTGCACAAATTTATGTTTGGGTCCTCTCCAACAGTCCACTGAGGCTTCCATAGACACATCCGACTATGAGGTTCATGATATGTCAGATGTAGGAGTTGATAGAGAACAGAGTGGACCATTTACAGGAGAGACAACGATTTCCAAAGATGATATCAAAGGACCGGTAAGACTTAAAGTAATTTTATAGTGTGTTTTATGTAAATTCTTTCATATTTTATGAGAGATATTTGTACTAATATATGCTTATGTGTTGGAATCTTTAACAATTTTTGATAGAGGAGCAGATGTCGCAAGTGCAGGAGGCTACGCATACTACCATTTCATTTTCCCTAGAGAATTAGTATATGGTATTATTTAAATTGTTATTTTAGATGTTAATTTTTTAAATTGATTATGTTTAAATACATGTACTACATATATTGATAGTCTAATGTATTCTTGTCTTTTATGGAGCAACCTGGTTCTTATACAACCTTGTTGACTAGGTCTGACCCATTGGATGAAGTTGCACAACAATAATATATATTTTTTATTCTCGACATTATAATTGTATGTGCATGTGCATTTACATTCTTGTCATTTTGTATATAGGAAACCATCTTAGCTGATTCATCTACTATGAGCCCATCTAGTGTTGTAGCATCACAACAAGTATTTGTTTATTTTATATTGCAGATATATACGTTTAGATAGGAGTAGATATGATTATTTATCAACAATTATATGTTAATTTGTATCATTTTTATTTTATATGCTATAGTCCTCTACTTGATTCAACACTGTGATGAGTGTGAGACCATTACTTTATAGGAGGAATCTCGGTCGTCCTAAGGGACAATCATATGTAGATCATCTTGTAGAAAAGAGAGCAAGACTTTGTTAGAGTTATCACACATTAGCTAATAATTAATCTTTAATTGATTATTAGTCTAATTTATTCTTTGCACTTAAGCTAAACTTAGGATTGTTTTATTAATTGAGTTAATATTAGATCATTATGTCTCATCTCATGTGATGTTTACACTTGTCATGATCTGATCCCTTTCTCATTTAGGGATTTTCTCTTATAAGAATTCAACCCTCATTGTAAATATATCTAGGATATTATCTGGAGCTTTCATATCTTCTTGAAAGTCTCTTGTTGTAGCTTTTCCTTGTTGATAAATAGTGCACATATTGTTTTATAGATCTCTTGCGTGAAAGGTGTACTTTTTTGTTGTTTGATCCTGTGGCTCATGGTTTTGTGTTTTTTTCACAATTCTAACATGGTATTAGAGCGTGGATTCAGCAAACCCCTTCTCGATTTATGATATATTTTTTTCTTCAACGAGGGTTGCAGGCTTCAAATTTGAATCCCCTTTGCTCTTTTTTTGCAAATTTTGGAGGTGGGAGTTTTTAAAAGTATTTTTGTGTAAAAAGGACCTCGTTAATAAATCCAGAGCTGTTGAGAAAGTCAAATTTGGCTTTTGTTTCACCTAATTTTGATTCCTGACATCAGATCTATGAGGGTTTGAAGATTTGGTGTTTTTTTAGATCCAAAGGGTACCTAATTTTTTGAGGCTTTTTGAGCCCAAATGGACCTCACCATTGCGTCTGCATCGGCCAAAAACCCTAAGATCAACTATGAAATCATCAAAATCTGAGCAATTGGCATCTAAAGCAAAAAAATTACCAAGAAGGTCGTATGACCTCCCTAGCACGCAAATCGAGGTGAAATTTTTAAAAAACAATCCTCCAAGCAAAAAACTCTCATTTTCAAAAAAAATCAATTGAAAAAAAATTTAAAAGGCATAGCAAGTTTTTTGTTTATAAAAAAATTATATTAAAACTTTTAAAGAAAAGTTGAGACGGTACCCAAGGGTATCATCGCTTGCCATATGGCAGGTGGCAACCCCTTGGGCCTCACCCCCTATTGTGGGCTACCCAAGGGTACCGCTTTTCCAATGGCAGTGGTGGCCCTTGGGCCCTACACACTGACGCGGGTCCCCACATTTTTTAAAAAAATGAATGCATTTTTTTAAATAATAGCTATTTTTCATTATTTTTTTTTCTCAAAAAAAGAGTTTTTTAAAAAAATTCAAAAAATATATCAAAGATTTTTTAATATGTTATTTTATTTTATTTTAAAAAAAAACATAATGGTTTTTTTAATGACTTTTTTTAACTTAAAAAAAAAATAGTCAATTTGTTGCATTTTTTGCAAATTTTTTGTAATAAAATAATCATACTGTACCTAGAGGAGGAGATATTTTTTTCTCAGACTTCTAAATTTGGAGGTAATTTTTCTAAATTTGGCAGATATGTTCTTTTTCCCTTCTCAACCCCTCTCCATTGAGCTTTTCAGTTTTGCACCTCAACTTCCAAAGGCCATATCTCAACCGTCGGTGGTCTTTTCGTGTGCAATTTTTTTTGAAATGGGGTGAAATTTCATGCTCTTCGTAGTGGTGTAGGTATTTTCTAGTTTTGACTTCTGTTTTTTCCAGAATTATCTTTTCTCAGTGTTGTAGTTGTTTAGTTCTTGTTTTGGAGACTTTGACGAGCCATATCTTATGCATTCGGACACATTTTTGGGTGTCATTTTTTTTAAGTGTATTTTTTTGTGTACTTCATCATGGTGCTATGATTTTCCTTCTTTTTTTCAGAGAATTATACTTTCAGCAAGTAGTCATTTTTTGGACATTATAGGCTCACATTGCGTGTATTTATCTTATGTAAGTGCATTGAAATAAAGTGTCACAACAAGTGTATTATAGGATCTTGTACATTACTTTGTGCCCTATTGTACTCACACTATGATATAAAGTGTCATGGGGGTTGATGTTTTCCTTTGTTTGCCTTCATACCTTTCTCATGCGTGTGTGACTTTTATTTTCACACCTTTTATATCTTCTTTTAATTTCATGTTTGCATGTTCCTGATTCTTCTTCATGCACTTCTTTCTGGCATTTAGTTTCAGTGTACATGGCACACCTCTCCCTTTTCAACATTATGGGGGGTTTCTACTATTGGTGTTAATGCTTCTTTGGTTTCGCATTGGAGTGAGCTATGTATATAGTATTTGTTCCTATGTACTAGGCGGATGCAGCGGCTAGTTATCCATGCATTTTGGTGAGATGGAGCACTTGCCATATGGACACTCTTGCATTCCTTTTTGGAGGCGACCTTCCTTTTCACTTGATCAATTCTTCAGACTATTGGTACATGTGTCATTTGTATCTTCAAGCTCCAGGTGTTTACCTTTGTTTTCCATATGAATTGAGTAGTGTCGTTGTAGGAACTCATGCAGATTCTTGTCTTCTTGATCCTAATCATCATATGTTTTAGTGGAGGTTTTTCTTTTAGCATTTCAGCAGTCATTCTTCGATAGTGTTTGTAGCTTCTTCATGCTTCAGTGGTGTTCTCTTTGTTCATCCTTTGTTCCTATCTTTTGGGACAACCATTGTCTTGTTTGGAGGCTTCTTCAGTCCTTCACTTGGCTTTCATCTTTTTTTGGAGTAGAGTTTTTCCCATGAGGTTTTCTCTATTTCTCCACATTATAGAGATCTTTTGTTTGTACATGGGTACCTTTTTTGGCCTTGTTTGTCGGGACCCATCATGCATTCTTTTTAGGGTTTTTAGCTACTCCCTAAGTTTATTTTAAGGGGGGGTGTTAGATTTAGCATACATTAGCTAATAATTAATTAATATTTAATTGATTATTAGTCTAATTTATTCTTTGCACTTAAGCTAAACTTAGGATTGCTTTATTAATTGAGCTAATATTAGATCATTATGTCTCATCTCATGTGATGTAGACACTTGTCATGATTTGGTCCCTTTCTCATTTAGGGCTTTCCTCTAATAAGCATTCAACCCTCATTGTAAATATATCTTGGATATTATCTGGAGCTTTCATATCTTCTTTAAAGTCTCTTGTTGTAGCTTTTCCTTGATGATGAATATTGCACATATTGTTTTGCAGATCTCTTGCGTGGAAGGTGTACTTGTTTTTTGTTTGATCCTATGGCTCGTGGTTTTGTTCTTGTTTCATAATTCTAACATACTTGAGGTAAACAAGAATATCATTATTGATATAATATAGTACATGTATACTGATTTTGATGTTAAATTCATAATTTATGAATGATGGTATATAAGTTTCTATTTTCTAATCTCTCTTGTCAACCATTCACATAATTAATCTAATTTGTGGTTTGAAATGTTATTGTGCAGGAAACTTCAGAGCAACTAACTTCTTCGATAAGGCTCGATTTTGATGGTCCAACATAGGATTAGGATATGATATAGATTGATATGTAATTAGGGTTTGATAGATCTTGAAATGGCATATATGCCACATTTTGTAAAACTTGTTGTATAGCTTGTTTTGAGTAGACATATGCCAAATTTGTATATGCACAAACACAATTATTCTACAATTTGATATATAAGAATTGATATTTGATCTAATTTGTTCGTTGTGTGCATGTCTTTCTACTTTAAATTTTTAAAATGGAATGTATAATTATATTAGAATGATTTAAAGTTATGATTGATAATGTATGTTATAGATTAAAAATTTATTGCATTTTAATAACTTATGAATTACAATTGGTAATCCATCTATGTTAGATTTCATTCATATTAAGGTTTACATACATTACATTCCATGAGACCATATTTATTTGAGGAGTTTTTTCAAACAATTCATTTCCTTTTCTATTGTACCACATTTTTCATACATGTCTACCAATACATTTTTATCAAACACACAATTTGAGAAAACCCATGATTTTAAGCTCTGTTGAATGAATTTACATTTGAAATTATTATTTCTTTGAGCTCATGTAATGAAGTGGGCGGCTGATTTTTATTTCAAAATAAGTTAAAATTAATGAAAAATGGATACAACTTAATGAAATGCATGTCATATTACAATGTTCATTCGAAGGTAGTATAATCATCTTGATAAAAATCAATGTCACTCAATGTTCATTTAAGCTTAATAACATGTAAAAGGTATAAAATCATCTTGAGTAAGAATCAATATCTTTCAACCATACGGTTTGATGCAACCTTCAAATAAAATTGTTACAATTGAACGAGATACATGTTCATTAGATTGTTCATGTGAAATCTATACAATAATCATGATCAACAATTAAGACATCACTCAACCATGATGAAACTATTAAAAAAGCCAAATGAATGTGCTACTACCATTAAATAAACCAAATACAACTCCATGCCATGAATGTTATTTGACCTTGGATATGCAATTTTTATTATCGTAATGCACAAAAATGAATGTTACAAACCATAATGCATCAATAATAAAACTAGGCATACTATATGGGTATTTTTACATTAGGAATGGTCCTCTTTTGCACTCAAACATGTCGAATCAATCTGAGCTACATTGGACCAGCGATTTCCCTTAAGAGTCTAAAATGAAAAAAGGCAACAATCTTTGACGAGCTATTACCCAGAAACCATGATGCTTATAGACTCTTTTTCTAATGCTACGATATCGTGTTGGGACCTTCTTCAATAACCTCTCCTAGTTTTTTCTATCTCGGAGTTGTTTTCCGGTGGTGATGAGTTTTAAGTTGAGAAAAAAGTTGTCAAATGCAAGCAGTATAAACTTGCAAAGTGGTGCAATTTTCGTTTTGCAACTTGTATGACCAAATGGATTGTTCCAACACATTCGGATGGGTATTTTTATGCCATGAATGGTCTTATTTTTCACCCAAATACGTCAATTTACCTCGAGCTACATTGGACCAGTAATTTCCCTTAAGAGTCTGAAGTGCTAAAAGGCAACAATTTTTGACAGGATATTACTCGGAAATCAAGATGCTTACAAACTCTCCATAAAAGGCTACAGGATCATGTTGCGACCCTCTACAATAACCTCTCTTAGATTTTTCTATCTTGGAGGCGTTCTCCCATGGTGACGATTTTTCAGTTGAGGAAAAAGTTGTCAAATGCAAGTAGTGTAAAGTTGCAAAGTGGTGCAACATTCATTCTACAACTCGTATGACCAAACGGACTGTTCCAAAAAGTTTGTATGGGTACATTTATGCTAGGCATGGTCCTCTTTTGCACCCAAACATGTTGAATCACTCTGAGCTACATTGGACTGACAATTTCCCTTAAGAGTCCAAAGTGCTAAAAGGCAACAATTTTTTAAGGGCTATTTATTGGAAAATGTGATGCTAAAAAACTCTTCATCTAAGGCTATGGGATCATGTTGGGACCCTCTACAATAACCTCTCTCAATTTTTTCTATTTTAGAGGCATTTTCTCGTGATGACAAGTTTTTAGTTGAGAAAAATTTGTCAAATGCAAGCAATGTAAAGTTGCAAAGTGGTGTAACTTTCGTTTTGCAACTCATATGACCAAATGGACTGTTCCAACATGTCCAGATGGGTATGTTTACACTAGGCATGGTCCTCTTTTGCACCCAAAAATTCTCAAATCACTATGAGCTACATTGGACCGACGATTTCGCTTAAGAGTCCAAAGTGCTAAAAGGCAGCAATCTTTGAAGGGTTATTTCTCAAAAATCATGACACTTACTATAACACCCCACCACAAAACCCAAAAGGACAACACATCTAACTAAAAATTATCGCCCATTATTTTTTAAAAGTGAATCAACATATAAATCATACTATCAATTATATAGAATGAAAACTACACACATACATATGCACTAACTATGTCCTTTAGGGTATCATGATTGCATGATGATTATATCAATTATCCAATCTAAGCATACATCATAAAATAATTAATAACAAGATTTCATTGACATCCACTGCATTAAAAAAATTAGATATATATTTTTCCAAAAATACAACACCATTCAAGAGCATAGAATACGAACCAATGAATACATATACAACTTCCCATACATGGGGTAGATCATTACATTGTTTACAATTTTACATCCAACTTCCCTCATAACAGCGGTAAGGATACATCATATACATGATACCATACAATTGAAATGATTACATTACATAGCATCAATGCTATCTTCAAGTCTGGTACAAGAACCAGAATCTTCGCATGAGGTACAAAATTCATGCTCACGAATATCAACTGAAAACCCAATGGAGTGCATAGCACGTTCCACCCAACCATGTGGAACCCTAAGGTCCACCCCTGTGCTAGGAGATGAAAATAAGGACTCGCTACATAAGGAGTCAAGCAGACAAGGCTAACATGACTCCATCATACAAATTCCACAATCAACTCATAACAATGACACCACTTCTAGAGGTATGAAAATAACAAAGAAAACAAAACAAGACAAGGGTAAGCTAGGTTATAGTAGGGAAAAGAGTGTCATCACATGGTATCATCATGGGTTGTCCAACAATCTGACCCCTCTACTAACTCCTGACCTCGGCCCCTAGGTGATACCCATGTGGCCTTCCCAACTCATCCTGAGCCTGTACTAACACTCAAGGCTATGAATGAGACAACAATAATTATCTTATTAATGTGTGAAGAACCCATCGCAAGATTAATTAATTACATGTTATCACTTGTTTAATTCAACTCTTAATGGGTTGTCTTGGCGGCCACTTGTGGGCCCCGTCTCCCACTTGAGAGCCACTCCCTCTACTAGCACTAGAAGACCCTTGACACACATACGGGGAAAAGTCTGCATGCACAATTCATAAAACCACATGAACATTCTCATAAGGCAAGACATGAGCCCTCTTGCACACACAATAACCAACCATAAAATGAGAAAGCAGTGCATGGCTAAACCCTCACAAAGTCGTCTCAAGTGGAATACCAACCATCTCATAGAACAATCATAAAAAAAAATCAATCAATAATCCACCTAAGCCTCTAGAAGCAACCTCGACAATTTTACAGTAAGACTCCCAATAACCCCTTGACACAAGGATCTCAATCAACATAGTTTCATAAAAAATCACATAATTAAACAAGAAAACAAATTTCCATAAAACAACATATATTCGCAAATGGTCACTTCATGATTACGAACAAAATAACATTTAAAAGGACCTTCTACTGAACTCATTTAATTAAATTCTATAAGAAATTGAATACAAACAAATTATCTTTTCATTAACAACATTTCAATTATATACAAAGACCAACTTTCCTATTTTATAATGCTCATAATCACTTAATGGCCACTCGACATAATAACTCATAATTACCTATATCAACAATTATCCTAATAACTAATTCCATAATAAATTTACACATAAAATAATTTTTAAGGAAATCAACATTCAATAAACCAATCAATTAACCTAGACCAAGGAAGATATTCACAACTCATGCAACAATACATATCAATTTCACAATTAAAGAGTCTCAAATAATTTTGCTAGATGAAGCATTACTAAATAGCCACAATAGCTTTCGATTCTAATTCTTTGTCATCTCTCAACCGAAATATAATCCTATTTACTTTATTAATTTTTAAGTACATACAATAAACTTCATTTATCTATCGTATGTAAGTATTCATTTAATAATAACTATCCAAATTCTAATTACATTAAACAAGTTTTCTAACTATTTAAATATATTTAAATCAATCTTTTCTCATATAATCTTCCATTTCACTTTCCCAATTTACATAATAACATTCTCTATTAAATTCCCAAAATAATTATGCTCTTCTCTAACCCAAGATATATATATCTATACATACACAATTATAAATATATATGTGTGTGTGTGTGTGTGTGTGTGTGTGTGTGTGTGTGTGATTATATATAACAAAATGGCATTTACAAACCAATGTGGTAACATATGTATTCACACCTACATATGTATATATAGTTGCATATATATTCATATGTGTATATATATACATTTATATTCTTATGCATAACATTCAAATGCAATTCCTAATTTACATATATTGAATTCCAAACAGCAATACATCGTCGAATCTTATAAACTTCAAATGCCAATGCAATTGTAAGCAGATGCCAGGATAAAAAATTTGCAGCATAAGAATATTTTAATTTTTGGAAGTACAAGTGCTTGGTTTGAAGGTTTATTATTAACACATGATTTCCAGATAGGTTAAGTTAGCATGGGAGATGTTTTTCAAAATGCCTAATCAAGGTCCAAACATAAAACTCCAATTTATAATAATTTGATACCAAGATTTGATCATTTTTATGCATGCATCAATATGAAAACACAAGTAAGACACAAGAAACTAAATTGAAGGACCGATTGCTAGAGTCATTGACAAAATGTCTCAAATAAATAAGAGCTCTAGGAATACTAATGAAATCAGGATATGCACGAAACACGTTCCAAGGAAAGGCTTTAGAAACTTTTAAGCAAATGAAATTGGTAGATGTAGATCCTAATGCCAACGGTGAATCTTTTGTTAGTTATCCTAAAGAAAAGGATAATATATATATATAAAGAATGTGCATTTGGTACCCTGCATCTTATCACAGTCGTACGAAGGGACCATGAAAGACAAGAAGGAAAGATTTAGTGTGACCAAAGGTGTGAAATAGCTACAAGTTTCCAAGTGTAGATTTGTGAGTGAATTTCAGGCCATTGTAAGTGTGAAAATAAGGTGGAAGAAAACTATGTGGTTTAGATCATCAAATCTCTTAAGTCTCTTAGATCATCAAATCTCTTAAGTCTCTACCTATTTTGAATTTTGAATTGCAGAAACAAAGATTGCCATTGATAGTTCCATTTTAATATGCATGGATTAAAAGTAAATTTGGCTTGTGGCTGCAAATAGAGATCAAAGGAGGTGAAAAGGTGAGAAATCGAATCAACCCAAAGAACATGCAATGGAGAATATAGGTGATGCTAAGTGAAACTGGAAATAGACTTAAATGGCAACCCATAATAATCGGTTTCTTTTTCCGTTTCCTCATTGCCAAAAATACAGTGGCCTCGAAATGCATATAATGTGATAGAATGCCAATGCATATCAAAAACTAAGTGGCAAAAAGTTTGAAGGGAAGGAACCTATATGCAACATCTATTTGCATTCAAATAAAACCCTATTCTTATTCAAAGGGTCAAATACCAGTTACAATATAAACAACATATATGAGAATATATATATATATGTTTAGATAAAAACTGAATACACTTATGCTGAAAGGTTCACACCACATAGAACTAAATAGAGACTAAATAAAATATCATCTACAAAATAAATAAGAACCGAAATCACCGATTGTCCATAAATTGAAACCCCAATCTTCTTAAAATGACTACAATCAGTTTAGAAGAACACTACAGATTTATTTATCAACAAAAAAAGAAAGAGTAAAGAAAATCGATGTCTTTCACCTACAAAAATTAGTAAACTTCTCGATCATATTGAATAGCAAACAATCATTTTCAGTAGACAAGAGAAAGAGAGATCATTCACAAATAACGGATAAATGAAACCAGAGTAAAAACGATGCCGACCTAAGATCCAACACTTCGGATACATAAGAGAAGAGCCAAAGATAACTCTATCGCAGCAACAAACCCTTGATCAACCTTCATAACTTTTCCCACTTTGAGAAAAAAAATCGTTAATTGATAATCTATATTTTGATAAGAATTGTTGGAGACGGAAATCTTCATTCGAAAACAAAAATCAATTCCCCCATTCTTTCCAAAACTTCTCATTATTAAAAATCCAAAAATTCATTAGCTTTCAAAAATAAAAATCAAGCAATATCCACTCATAATGACAAGTTTTCAATTCATCAATTAGTTTGGAGTCATGCATGTGCACGAACTCCACTTTTTCTATCTTTTAAATTGCTTTAACAACTTGTTCGAAATCACATTCAAATTAACTATTTTATTTTAAATTATATTAGTTTCCTCATTTTTTAAGTAAATCATCATAATAATAATAATAGTAATTATCTTTGCATTTAATTATAAAATACTTTATCACATAACAAATTAATTTAATAAATTAATTATCAAAGTTTCCTATAATTATCCATTTTCTAATCTTAATTTATTCAATTATTTATTTAATTCCAAATTAATTAAACAACCTTATAAATCAATTTAATTTAAATAAATTAATTAAACAAGACAACTACAAAATTTATCAATTACCGTGAAAGGGCCAATCACGGAGGCGCACTACATCCTCCCCCCCTTACGATGATTCGACTTACTCCTAGAAGTCACAAAATTAAAATAAAACATACACACATTATTCCTAGAATTTATTAAATATTATCACATTCAACTCTCTATGCATAAATGCAACCACATCAAATAAACAAGCAACCCAAATAGCAACGAGGACAAAAATGAGAACAACTGACCATGAACACAAATGCGACTGGAGGGTGACCCACTAGGTACTCATCCTCATCGAGGATGATGGAAAGGGTAGGGAGCCTTTTGTCATCTTTGTTTTCAACAGCATTTCCATTGGGTTTTTAAGGCATGCTCAAACCTGACAATTTAGGTGGATTCAATGCCTGGTACCTACAACTTGCATCAAAAAACTATCGAACAACATATATATATATAAACAATCAAGCACACCATGAGAGGAAATCGTACTATAGTAGGGTACTCGCGAACAAGTAATGCTACACTGTGCCTCCCACCAAGACACTTCAAACTATAAACCACATCAATGAATAACAACAATTACATCGTAAACAACATAGATCAATCATGAATTAAATGCACAGTAAGTATAATCATATAATCACATGATACTCATAGCTAAATTAATCTGAACACACAAATAAATCCATAGAACCGTCATAACATATGCATAAGTCAATAATATCATGAACATCAAAGTATGATCAACTGACATCCAAAACCAACCCAAAATAGTAAAACTAACATCAACAAGGTATAATAATCATCATCTAACTTAGTAGAATCATTTGAGAGATTACATTCAAGATGATCAAACATACACTCCACACCAACTCAAGCATTCATCAAAAACTACAAGAGAACAAATATCACATGTATAACATCATGCAACAACCAATCATGTTGAAAGGCAGACATAAAATATAAATACACACACAAATTCACATCACCAGGAAACACATCACAAGGCTACACAAAGGTCCATAATGCATCCCTGAATGGAATAATATTGAATCATTGCGCACTACATCGAGGGTCCTATCCTTTCCACCAGTTTTTTGCACCATTGAACAAACACTGCCAAAGGATAAGTCTAAGGTTGTCAAGCGAGGATGACTAAAAGGGGAAAACCTACGCTCAAGATTATAAGCACTAGGAAAACATAATGGGTTCATATGTATCCAGAGTACCCAATGTATCAACCTAGGCTTTGATACTAGGTATAACACCTCGCCACGAAACCCTAAAGGACAACACATCTAACTAAAAATTATGGCCCAATTTTTTAAAAAAGTGAATCAACATGTAGACCATACTATCAATTACATAGAATGAAGACTACACACAAACATATGCACTAACTATGTCCTTTATGGTATCATGACTGCATGATGAATATGTCAATTATCCAATCTAAACATACATCATAAAATAACTAATAACAAGATTTCATTTACATCCACTACATTAAAAAAATTAGATATATATATTTCCACTGATATAACACCATTCAAGAGCATAGAATACGAACCAATGAATGCATATACAACGTCCCATACATGGGGCAGATCATTACACTGTTTACAAGTTTACATCCAGCTTCCCTTATAATAGTGGGAAGGATACATCAGATACATGATAAGATACAACTGAAATGATTACATTACATAACATCAATGTTATCTTCAAGTCTGGTACAAGAACCAAAATCTCTGAATGATGTACAACATCCATGCTCACGAACATCAACTGGAAACCCAATGGAGTGTATAGCATGTTCCACCCAACCATGTGGAACCCTAAGGTCCACCCTTGTGCTAGGAGATGATAATAAGGACCCACTACACAAGTAGTCAAGCAGACAAAGCTAAAATGATTCCATCATACAAATTCCACAATCAACTCATAACAATGACACCGCTTCTAGAGGTATGCAAATAAAAAAGCAACACAGGACAACACAAGGGTAAGCTAGGTTACAGTAGGGAAAAGAGTGTCATCACATGGTATCATCATGGGTTTTCCGACAATCTGACCCTCTACTAACTCCAGACCCCAGCTCCTAGGTGATACCCATGTGGCCTTCCCAACTCATCTTGAGCCTGTACTAGCACTCAAGGCTATTAACGGGACAAAAACAATTATCTTATTAATGTGTGAAGAACCCATCCCAAGATTAATTAATTACATTCTATCACTTGTTTAATCCAACTCTCAATGGGTTGTCCGGGTAGCCACTTGTGGGCCCCGACTCCCACTTGAGAGACACTCCCCCTACTAGCACTAGAAGACCCAACACACATATGGGGAAAATCCAACATGCACAATTCACAAAACCACATGAACATTCTCATAAGGCGATACATGAGCCCTCTCCCACACACAATAACCAACCATAAAATAAGCAAGCAGTGCATGTCTAAACCCTCACAAAGTCATCTCAAGTGGAATACCAACCATCTCATAGAACAATCATAAAACCAAATCAATCAATAATCCCCCTAAGCCTTTGGAACCAACCTCAACAATTTTGCAGTAAGACTCTTGATAACCCCTTGACACAAGGATCTCAATCACCATAGTTTCATAGATAGTAACATAATTAAACAAGAACACTAATTGCCATAAAACAACATATAATCGTAAATTGTCACTTCATGATTATGAACAAAATAACATTTAAAAGGACCTTCTACTAAACTCATTTAAATAAATTCTATAAACAATTGAATACAAACAAATTAGCTTTTCATTTAACAACATTTCAATTGTACACAAAGACCAAATTTCCTATTTTATAATGCTCATAATCACTTAATGGTCACTCGACATAATAACTCATAATTCCCTATAGCAACAATTATCCTAATAACTAATTCCATAATAAATTTACACATAAAATAAACATTCAATAAACCAATCAATTAACCTAGACCAATGAAGACATTTGCAACTCATGTAACAATACATATCAATTTCACAATTAAAGAGTCTCAAATAATTTTGCTAGATGAAGCATTACTAAATAACAACAATAGCTTTCGATTCTAATTCTTTTTCATCTCTCAACTGAAATATAATCCTATTTACTTTATTAATTTTTAAGTACATACAATAAATTTCATTTATTTATCATACTTAATTATTCATTTAATAATAACCATCCAAATTCTAATTACATTAAACAATTCTTCTGACTATTTAAATATATTTAAATCAATATTTTCTTATATAATCTTCCATTTCGCTTTCCCAATTTACATAATAAAATTCTCTATTAAATTCCCAAAATAATCATGCTCTTCTCTAACCCAAGATTTATATACATGTATACATAGACAATATATATATATATATATATATATATGATTTTATATAATAGAATGGCATTAACAAATCAGTGTGGCTACATATATATTCACACCTACATATATAAATATATATAGTTACATATATATTCATCTATGTATATATGTATATATATATATATACATTTATATTTGTATGCATAACATTTGAATTCAATTCCTAGTTTTTATATACTAAATTCCAAACAGCAATACAACGTCAAAACTTATAAACTTCAAATGCCAATGCAATTGTAAGCGGCTGCCAGGATAAATTATTTGCAGCTTAAGAATATTTCAATTTTTGGAAGTACAAGTGCTTGGTTTGAAGGTTTGTTATTATTACATGATTTATAGATAGGTTAATGCATGGGAGATGTTTGTCAAAATGCCTAATCGAGATCCAAACATAAAACTCCAATTTCCAATAATTTGATACCAAGATTCGATCATTTTTGTGCATGCATCAATATGAAAACACAAGACAGACACAAGAAACTGAATTGAAGGACCGAGATACTAGAGTCATTGAAAAACTGTCCCAAATAAATAAGAGCTCTCGGAATACTAATGAAACTGGGATATGCACGAAACATGTTCCGAGGAAAGGCTTTAGAAATTTTTAAGAAAATGCAATTGGTAGATGTAGACCCTAATGCCAATGGTGAATCTTGTGTTAGTTGGCCTAAAGAAAAGGAGAAAATATATATAAAAAGATCATGCATTTGGTACCTTGCATCTTAGCACAACCACATGAAGGGACCATGAAAGAAAAGAAGGAAATATTTAGTGTGACCAAAGGTGTGAAATAGTTACAAGTTTCCAAGCACATATTTGTGAGCGAATTTCATACCATTGTAAGTGTGAAAACAAGGTGAAAGAAAACTATGTGGTTTAGATCATCAAATCTCTTAAGTCTCTACCTGTTTTGAATTTTGAATGGAGAAACAAAGATTGGCACTGATAGATCCATTTTAATATGTGTGGATTAAAAGGAAATGTGGCTAGTGCCTGCAAATAGCGATCAAAGGAGGTGAAAAGGTGAGAAATCAAATCAACCCAAAGAACATTCCATGGAGAATATAGGTGATGCTAAGTGAAATAGAGTGGAAATAGACTCAAATGGCAACCCATAATAATCGATTTATTTCTCTATTTCCTCATTGCCAAAAATATAGTAGCCTCAAAATGCATATAATGTGATGAAATGCCAATGCACATCAGAAACTAAGTGGAAAAAAGGCTAAAGGGAAGGCACCTATATGCAGCATCTATTTTCATTCAAATCAAACCTGATTCTTACTAAAAGGATTGAATACCAGTTACAATATAAACAACATATATGAGAATATATATATGTGTGTGTGTGTGTGTGTTTAAATAAAATTGAATACACTTATGCTGAAAGGTTCACACCACATAGAACCAAATGGAGAGTAAAGAAAATATCATCCACATAATGAACAAGAACCAAAATCACCAATTGTTCATAAATTGAAACCCCAATCTTCTTAAAATGACTACAATCAGTTTAGGACACTACACATTTATTTATCAACAATAAAAGAAAGAGTAAAGAAAATCAATGTCATTCACCTATAGAAATTCACAAAATTCTCAAGCATATTAAATAGAAAACAATCATTTTCAGAAGACAAGACAGAGATCGTTCACAAATAACAGATAAATGAAACCAGAGTACCTAAGATCCAACGCTTCAGATATGTAAGAGAAGATCCAAAGATAACTCTATCACAGTAACAAACCTTTCTCCAAATCCTTGATCAACCTTCAGAACTTTTCACACTTTGAGAAAACAATCTTTAATTGAAAATCTATATTTTGATAAGAATTTTTGCAGAAAGAAATCTTCGTTCCAAAAAAAAATCAATTCCCCCCTTCTTTCCAAAACTTTTCATTATTAAAAATTCGGAAAGTCATTAGCTTTTGAAAATAAAAATCAAGCAATATCCACTCAAAATGACAAGTTTCCAATTCATCAATTAGTTTGGATTCATGCATGTGCAAAAACTCTAATTTTTCTATCTTTTAAATTGCTTTAACAACTTTTTCAAAATCACATTCAAATTAACTATTTTATTTTAAGTTATATTAGTTTCCTCATTGTTTAATTAAATCACAATAATAGTAATTATCTTTGCATTTAAATATAAAATACTTTATCACATAACAATTTAATTTAATAAATTAATTATCAAAGCTCCCTATAATTATCCATTTTCCAATCTTAATTTATTTAATTCCAAATTAATTAAAAACCTTATAAATCAATTTAATTTAATTTAATCGATTAAACAAGACAACTCCTACAAAATTTATCAATCATCGTGAAAGGCCAATCATGGAGGGACGCTACACTTATAGAATCTTCATATGAAGCTATGGGATTGCTTTGGGACCCTCTACAATAACCTCTCTCATTTTTTGCTATCTCAAAGGCATTTTCTTGTGGTGACGAATTTTCAGTTGAGAAAAAATTTGTCAAATGCATTTAGTGTAAAGTTGCAAAGTGGTGCAACTTTCATTCTATAACTCGTATGACCAAATGGACTACTCTAACACGTCTGGATGGGTATATTTATTCTAGACATGGTCCTTGTTTGCACCCAAACACGTTGAATCACTCAGAGTTACATTGGATTGATGATTTCCCTTAAGAGTCCAAAGTGCTAAAAGGTAGCAATATTTGAAGGGCTATTTATCGGAAACCATGATGCTTACTGTGAACCCCTAAACCTGCAAATGCACAAGAGCAAAAAAACACGTTAGGTTGTTGGATCAAATGCATGCAAACAAATATGAGGGATTGCCCATGAAATCCATCTATTCAAACTAAAACTAGGAAATGAAGAACACAATACAAGAAATGAAGTTAAATCCTAATTAAGCCAATAGATTAATAATCCCATGGGGGAATTGATGTCAATGAAGTGTTGCAATTGGCCTTTTCCCAATTCCTAAGTTGCAATGTTGAGTGATTGAGCAATGGTCAAATCTCCAAAGAGATTTGAGCATAACCTTGTTACAATTTGTGAAAATGGTGATAAGTTGGGTGAAATGGGAAAAATTAGCTCTCAATGTGAAGAGAGTAACTTTGCATGCAATTGTGGATGAGAAATGAGGAGAGAAGCCTCCAATTTATAACTTTCAATTTGGAAGAGAAAGTGAGGTTTAAGCAATGTGGGACTAACTTCCAATCCAATGGTTGAATGCCACATGTCATGATGTGAATGGTTAGTGGTTGTGCACATTTTGGCCAAAGTGCTAATAAATGCACTTATTTGGAATTTGAATTTGTGAGATGACTTGTTGAAGAGGGAAGAGAAATGGAGTTATTATCACTTGGCTCAAGGCCAAGGACATTTAAGAGGCCTTAAATGCCTTGTTGGAAGGACCAAGTCCACTTGGCCTTTTTGAATTCAAATAAGGGAATATTCTTTTTTTATGCCATGTGAGGGAAAATAGAGAATTAAATAAATCAAAGTAATTGATTTATTGTGCAACTTGCCTTCTCTAGAGGATTTTAATGAGAGGGATTAACTTAATCATGGTTTTGATTAACTTAATGAAGAATTAAATGATGTGACAATTTAGACTTAAATTTATGAATTGATTTAAGTCAAGAATTGAGAAGAAAAGATTAATTAAATAAATGATTTGATTTATTTAACTAAGGAGGAATATGTTAAATTAAATCAAATAAGGTTTAATTTATTTAATTTAATAAGAAAACTTTAGGGATGTAATCAAATAAAATGAAATATTTAATTAAACAGAAATGTAAGCTTAATTAAATTAAATTGATTAATTTAATTAAAGGAGGTGATAACCTAATCAGATGAATAATGATCCATTAAATTAAGAGACAGAATTATGATGAAATGTTGAAAGTATGATTTAGGAAGAAATTTTGTTAGTAATCAGGATCAAGTGTGCCAAAACGACTTTTGTACATTTTCCATGTCTACATTTTGCCTCTCTTTGAAGCAATGTACTTGTTGCATTGATTCAAAGAAATAAAACTGCTATGATCAAACGTTCAAAATTTTCTTGAATTTTTAAGATGCCCCACTACTGCCCCAGTGGAAGGATGATGTTGGATATTGCCCCCTCGAGAGATCAGACGAAAATTTTGATTTTTTAGATGATCTTGCAAAAAAAAGATGACAATGCGTTGAACAGGCCAGACATGCCCCAGAATGCCCAAAAATAGGTTAAGATGCCCAAAAAAGATACAAAACGGCCCTTGATTGGATGAAAATGGGATCGGGGGACCAAAACCCTAGTTGGAAGGTCAAATTAGGTCAAAAACCCTAATTTTTAGGCTTAAATAGACCTCAAGGGGTCACTTTCAATACATTTACAATTTTAACCTTAAAAAATTTGACACCTTGAGCTCTGAGTCCTGATCACGATGGCACAACGACAGCTTCCTCTACACGTGTCAGAGTGGGTACGAGTACATCAGCGACCCGTCGCCGCAGGACCCGTGGTATGTACCCCTATCCAACTTTCATTTTTCTCGTTATTCGTGCATTAACTAGGGTTTACATTCAGTCTAGGCGACATAGCGCAATATAGCGCTGCAAAAAATGCAAAGTCGAGGTCACGTGGTCCTGTATAGGACCGCTTGTGCATAGAGTGTCGTGCAGCGCAGTTTAGGTTTTTAGGGCTCCGGTCACCAAACTCTGTCGCATGCGCAAATAGTGTTGCGCGACGCAGTTTGTCAAATTTGGGTGCCAAAGTCCACCGCGCGGCACAGTTTGGAACATTACAAATTGTGTTGCTTTTGAGAATGGCACCGCTTTTGCTATTTCAAAGGCGAAATGTGATAGAGTCAGCAAATTTTCTTTAGGGAAACTGACGCGGCTTCTTTCCTTGCGTAGGAGAGTCATGAGGTCATTCATTCGCGAGAGCACCAGTGGCCAATACTCAAGAGATTACAAGGTATGCACATATATCTCCAAGAGCAACTTGGGATTCTTGGGCTATAGCATGTTGCATACGTTTGTCCTATTCGAGCACATCTAGGTATGATGCATGCCTTGCCCGAGTGGTGGCATAGCGAGACGTCATCCTTTCATCTTCCTACTAGCGATGCCACAATTACCCTTGAGGATGTCTGGCGCATCTTGCGACTACCCATTCATGGAGCCTGAGTGATTTATGATTTGGAGGAGGGTAGGGATGCCTGCTTTGATGTTATGGGTATCGACAAGCTTATCCTTTGCGACGGTCAAGTCGACCTGGAGCGGTATCGGGGTATAGCCCCTACTTATAGGTTGATTGTGGCTGCAATTATTTTCGGTCTTGTAGCTCTTGATCGACGTGGCTGATACTTCAGTCCAGGTTGGGGATTGGTGTGGCAGCAGATGTGTGTTTATCGGGAGAGCTTTGCCTGGGGAACAGTACTGTTGGCCTCTTTGTACCGAGATTTGCATGAGTTTTCCTATTTGGATGGTCAGGCTCTTGGGCCCAAATTGACTCTTCTGCACATTTCGGCATGGGAGCGGATCCCAGTGTTTTTCCCTATTGTGACACCAATTGTTATAGATATTGATGATCCTATTATGTGGCAGTATGGCGGGGGAGAGATTCACTTTACCCACATGGGTACAGATAGTATAGCCTACTAGCGGCAAGTTTTGGATGAGATGACAGTGTTCATATGGAGGCCATGGATGGGTATAAGGCCATGGTATGATGATGCTCAACAACTCTTCTTTGCTCACCAGGATAGATTCATGCAGGTTCGGGAGCCTACTATGATAGAGAGGTACCTTCCTGACAGGCTAGCCAGATAGTTTGGGGAGGTGTAGGACATACCTGATGATCAGTATATGGCCCTCTTTGCCCATACGAAAAAGGAGACAGCATGGGGGCAGTCGATTCTAGTAGAGGAGGCAGTGTCCTCATTTAGACATTTAGTGGCTCGGTCATGGCCTAATCAGGGGCCAGTGGATGCAAGGGTGACTCTAGCGTACAGAGCATGGTTTCGACCTCCCTCGAGATTGACAGTTCCTGGGATAGTGCTTCCACGTCGAAGGCCCAGAGGCAGGGCAACAGGTAGGGGTCAGGGAGGTGTACCACCTCCTCAGTAGTCACCTCCGAGAGACGGAGCACAACAGGTAGCAGGAGTGGATGGGCAGCCCCAGGTGGTACCACAGCACCAGCCAGCAGCACAACCAGTGGGACAACCAGCGGAGGAGCCAGATCCTTTTGATGCATTGATTCAGCAGCTGCAAGGCTAGGTACAGGTAATGATAGCAGAGCGAGATGAGGCCTGAAAGCAGGTTATTGCAATCACAACTAAGAGAGATCAGGCATGATCCGAGAGGGATCAGGAGATTAGCCGATGGAGGCACTTAGAGAGCATAGCTTCCACATCCCGGGGCCGATCAGTTGACATTCGAGAGTATAGAGAGGCTATCAGAGAGGTTGAGTACTATCGGCAGCACTACCAACAAGTAGTGCCATCAGTGAGAAGGGTGCCAGATTTCTCCCAGTAGACAGGGAGGCGACCGGTAGAGGATCATGGTGACCGACAGGTGGGGTAGGGTTGTAGTCAGCAGGGCTAGCCCTTTTGATCACAGACAATTTTTCATTTTTTATTTATGGGCTACACTATTTTGGCCTTATTGTACCATGTATTTGATGTACACTTGATCCGATTTGTATCATAACAGTGTATTTTTTGATGATATATATGAGATGATTCGCCTTTTATGATATGTATGGTGCAAATGTATGATATGCAGTTTTATTATGATGTTATGAGATGTTCTTATTCTTATTCTTATGTGATGTATTTTATGTTTCTAATGGATGCATTTCTTTTTATATATTTTTTATGCTTTTTAATGATGATCCTATGGATGTAATGTATGTTAATGATGGTGTAATGATATGCAAATGGTTATGTATGCATAATGATTATGTATGATGTAATGCTTTCTTAAAATGCTTAGAATAAAAAATTAATATTATTCCTCATAACTAATGATATGATGCAATGTGCTAATGATTATGCGGATGCAGAGTGTATGCATTGGCGATGCTTTGATTACTGTTATGATACCATGTTAGTGTGGAAGGAAGATAGAAGAATTTAGAATTAATGAGTTATTTAGGATGATGATGGTGATTTTTATTGCTAGGAGTTGGGATTTTCAAAGGGTCAATTGTGTTATGTTTGATAACACACATAGGTATGATGCATGAAGGTATAAAGGACCGGGATGGTGTTTGTACCTAGTGATGGATTTTGACTTGTCAAATAGATAGGAGTATTCTTGTTCACACTTAGCATACGTACTTTGTTCAGGATATAGTTCGGACATTCTAAACATCTTGGGTCAAAACACAAGAAAGCAAGCTTTCCTATGTGGTCAACAAGATACCTAAAACATCCTCCCTACAAACCAAGCACCATTTTGTGGTAGCTAAAATCTGCAGCATGTTAGTATGCTAATAAATTTCTTTCTATAAATGAAACTAACATAACAAAATCCAGCAACCCTATGAAATATTACTCCATACTAGACATGCTAAATTAAGACATTGAAACAACTAGAAATGTCAAATGAAATAATTTAAAGCACAAATAACATGAAGCACATCTATCCCATATTGGATTGGTGTTATCCTTTATGTAGAAGATAGCCCTTTCCCAATCCTTGATAAGCTTAGTGAGATGATAGACAATGAGATGCTTGGTGAACTCAAGTTGCCTATAACGATAGTGCTCAAATTGTAGATTGTAGATTGTAGATGAGAGAAAATGCATTGCTTTTATAGGAGAAGTTGAGAGAGGAGAAGTTAAGATTGAGAGATGTGGGAGCAATCCCATCCAATAGGAGAGAGCCACTTTTCACAATGGGATTGGCCCATGATTATGCAAGTGTTGGCTAATGTGCCCATTTGAAATTTTAAAATGGCAATAAATGAGTATGGTTGAAGGTTTTTTGGGGGGAATTATGTTTGGCCCAAAAAGTCAAACATGAGAGTTAATGAGGGCTGTGAGGGAAGGTGTTTTAATAAATCAATTTAAATGATTTATTTTGCAAGTGGATGAATCTAGAGGATTTAGGTGATTAGGATTAAACTAACCAAGATTTGATTAATCTAACAGGAGTTTAGGTGATATGACATTTGATTTAAATTTTTGTATTTGTTTTAAATCAAATGAGAGGAAATGCATATGAGTGATTTAATTAGATTAAATCAAGACTTTAGGAGGTTAATTATTTAATTTGATTTAATTAATTAAGAGGAAAGAATGATCAAATGTGATGTTTAATCAATAATGTTAATTTTTTATGTCTACATTTTTCCCCTCTTTGAGGCAATGTACTTGTTGCATTGGTTCAAAGAATGATGTTGTTGACATCGAAATAAAAAAAATTCTGATTTTTTTAGATGCCCCAGCAAAAAGAAGTACGTTAGTACATTGCCCCCTCGAGAGATTGAGGTGGATCTCCCGACAAAGAGGTTCAAAATGAATTTATGGATGGTTAGACTATATGATCTATATGAGAATGATGACGAAAATGAGATGTTTGGAAGATGCTTAGAATAATAAATCTATATTACCTTAAGCAACTTAGATGATTATGAAATGTATATGAGATGGATGTGATGGGTGATATTGTGCTATGATGACATGAAATGATTATGAAAGATGCAAGATGGATGCAGGATGGATACATTGTTAGCGCGAAAGAGGATAGAAGAATGAGAGGGATCAACCCTTAAATCCAAGAAGATGTAGAAGTCCAACAAGTCTACTAGTTGTCGAGACTTTATTGGATATGATGATGGATGTTGATGATGTATTGCTTAACCAAGGATGGGAGAGATAAAGAGCATACATTTATTTATGTTTGATAACACATGTAGGTGCGATGCATCAAGGTATTACGAACCAAGATGGTGTGGCACCTAGTGTGATGGACTTTGACTCATCAAACAGATAGGAGTACTTTTGTTCATACTTGAAAAACATAACCTTATTCAGAATGCAGTTCAGATATTCTAGACATCTCGAGCCAAAACATAAAAAGGCAAGCCTTCTTATGTGGTCAACAAGATACCTAAAACATCCTTCCTACAAACAAAAAAAATTATGCATGACGAAGTTATTTTACAAGAATATCCAACAAGCACAGCAGATAAAAAGATAATGATCATTGCCCCATTCCTTTCTCTCTAAACCTATTTTGTTTAGGCATCATCGAGAGGTCCTTGCAATGAGTGCAAAATAAGATAAGTCTAAACAAAGACCAAGATAAAGTAAACAAACAAGCTAATGTTCTTCGTACCACTAGCCAAGACTAACTATTGTGTGGTACCTGACGCTTATGTCCATCGTGGGAAAGCTTCATCCTAGGACATGTTGTAATCAGGGTTTTGGTGAGACTGATTGGGTGATAAGCTATTGATACTTTGAGTTGACCAACTTGCTTGCTTACTGACTTAGGCTTAAGACTCTGACAATTAGGTGTTCACTTTAGAACCTGCTAGACTTGTTTCTGACTGACTCACCAAAGGGTGAAAGCGATGACTGATTTTATTTTGAGTGATGACAATCATGGGTGAAAGCGAGATGAAATGGATGCACCATTTTGGTTTTTTCCAATATTTTGAGGCTGTTTTTGGAATTTTGAGATGTTTTACAAATGTTTTTGGTATTTTTGATATTTTTCAGTGTTTTTGGTATTTTTAAGATTTATGACGAATAAACTAACTTAAATACCTATCCTAGGGGTCTTAGGAGTTGATCCATAGATTAGCCTTGCCTACGTTATACATGCAGAGACCACGTAGTTCGATTGATGACAAACTTGACTTAATGAAAAGATAGATGGGCAAACAGATTGTTAATGCGACAGATGCCTAAGGACTGACCTAAATGTCTCAGGGGATGATCAAAGATCAACCTTGCCTACGTTCAAGCTTAGAGACGACGTAGTTCGGACAAGGTGAAAATTTGAGAAGACTCAATGATGAATTTTTGAAGATTTTCTGATATTTTGACATGTTTTTGGATTTTTGAATGGTTTGGATGTTTTTGGATTTTTGATGAATTTTTGAATGTTTTTGTTTTTTAATTTTTCTGATGTTTTAAAATTTTGAAGAGTTTTTTTAATGTTTTTGGTTTTTCGCATGATTTTGATGATTTGGATATGGATATGTGATGATATCAGTGCTCTTTTTTGAGGATTTTGTTGAAAACCAAGCTCAATGTTGATCAATCAGATGGATGGATCGATAGTTTGACTAAGTGTGTTAAGTCAAACAAAAGTGATGATGCACTAGTATACTTTAGGAAGTTGTGTTATCCTAGAATAAACTAGTAAAAAAAGGATAATTTGGCTACGTGTGTTAAGCCAAACGAGGTGATTATGGATTTGATAATTTGGCTAAGTGTGTTAAGCCAAACAAGATGATAATGGACTTGTAAACCCAAGGAAGTTGTGTTATCCTAGAGTAAACTCGTGCAAAAAGATGATAGTCTGACTAAGTGTGTTAAGTCAAACAAGGTGATGATTGATTGGATCCAATTAATCAAGATTGATGAAGCTTGATTTGGAACAAAATAGCTTTGATGATTTTGATGTGACACTGAAGTACACATTAGATACAACTGATATGGATTGCTTGGATTGATGTTCGATGAAAGATAGCGCTTTATGAGGAACATCATCTCATCCAAATATGTCATGGGCTAGTGATTTGGATTTTTGGCTCACAAAAGTTTTAACCATTTTGATTTCACGCTTTCCAATATTTGGATTGCCACATAAGTTGGAGGATATAGATCAAGATTTATTCCCAAACCAAGATGTAAATATCTACCCCCAGTGTCTAGCAATGTATGGAATGCCATGGGTGGATTCTTGGATAGTTGGATATGAATTATCTTGCGATAAGATAAGGTGTTTGAATAGGGGAATGCTCATTTAGATAATGCTCCAAGTCTCAGATAACATTAGGTAGGATGGGATCAATGAAAATGACCCATGTCTAGACATTTTCCATAAGCAAGTGAAAAGTGTGCACCAAACTTTTATCAAGATCAAGATAAGGTATATAGATGGTAATGGGTTGGATAAACGGTTCATGGATGAACGAATGATATGGATGGAAAGATGGCTTTATGTATGGATGCAATAAGATGCTTTCTCCTGAATTGACGTACATAGATGCTCGATTCTACACATGACGCCTGTTTGCCAGGTTTTCATCATGGTACCTGTCCAAAGCACCACCGAAATGGTTTTCGCTAAAGGATGATTTTATTTTCTTTACTATTTTCAATCATTTTTTTCATTTTTTGGGATTTTTATATTTTTTGATTTTTTTATTGTCATCAAGATGCCTGTTTGCCAGGTTTTCATCAAGGTGGCCATTTTTTCAGGATATTTTTTTGATTTTTTTTTTTTGTGTTTTCTGAGAGATTTTAACTTGATATTGAATCACCTAGTGCTGTTGACATTGATGCTTCTATCATAATGTGCCATTGATATCCTGCTTGAAGAAGCTTCTTTGCTAAGATACATGCACTTGAAATCAAATTTTGAGAAATTTGTTCTACTTTTCCAATACCAAAGTTAACTTTGTCTTTGTGCGCACATCACGATAGGGTGCCTTCTAAATCCTTATGATCAAGGGTCATTGCCAACACATGGTCAATGTGAGAATTTGATATCGTGTGTGGAGACGTGGATGGAGTGTGTTTAGGAGTAAGAGATGGATTGGTCGATAGTTTGGAACCTTTGACTCTCCAATCTTGGGAAGATAAGCAATGATGGGTGGATATGGAAGTGTACATGGAATTAGGACCAACTGCTCGATACACTTTGTGCATTGCTTGAGAAGCTTTCTTTTGCCTTTGTGGACTTATTTGATGGATACTTTTCCATTTTTGATTTTTCCCCATAGTTTCTTTGACTAATGGAGTTTGAAAGGGATAGTATTTCTTTGTATTCTTTGGTATCCATATATATTTGACTTGTCCTTCATGCTTCACTACTTCTTTTTCTTTGATGATGTTCTTCGTGCTTTGATTCGAATCTTTCTTTTGTTGTTGGTCCCAATTCATGGATGGGGTGATAGGTGGATGAGGATTTGTGACATGGCAGGTTGTAGTATTCACATCGATTTCATCATAAGGATCCTTTGTGCCCCTTATGTTGGTGTTTGCTTGAGATGAAGTTGCCCCCATTTTTATAGAGGTATCATTGATATGTTTATATCCCTTGATTGTCGAATAACCAAGGCCTCGATGCTTAGGATTGCCAATAATCTGCATTGGTTCCAAGATACCCTATTCATGTAAGCCTAATCCTATGCCTTGATAATTCATTTGTTGAAACATTTTATGTGCAACAGGATATGATTTACCTTGGAAACAAGGTGTTGCTCCTTCTCTGCTTTGTGGTGGATCTTCAAAGGTGATAGCTCTTTCATTGATAAGATAGTTTTCCCTTACAAAGGTGAGTTATCCAAGTTTATAAGTGATAGAATCTTCCATAAGTGTGATAAATTCTTGTTTGATATCTTTGGCTTGATCTTGTGAGATATCAGATTGCAATGCTTCTTCAAGAAGTGTTGATGCTTCACTATCCTTGTAAAATTCTTCCTCATGATTCATTTCACGGGATGTTTCGGATTCACGACTTTTCTAGAAACCTTCTTCATGACCTATTTTTGATATGTCTCCATAAGATGTTTCTAGTTTGCAAATTTTATATAAACCTTCTGATATGTTTCCACATGATGTCTCTGATTCACAAATTTTGTAGAAACTTTCTTCATGATCCACCTTTGGTATGTCTTTAGGACTTTCTATACTTTGATCATGTGTACAAATGTTAAGAGTAGGAGACTCTTGTTCCTTAGTAATTATTTCAAGAGTATGAGACTCTTGTTTTGAATGAAGATCATCTACATGTCCGTCAAAAGAAAGCATCTTGTGGGTAGATAGAGGAATATGTGCTATATGGATATGATCATCATTTGTGGCATCTTGTATAGATAGGAGAGTGCCCATTAGATCATTGTAGTATCTTGGAGATATGAATTCTCAATCTTGAGTGATTTTAGAACTATTTTCAACATGCTTTGGATCAAGTTCTTGACATGGCTCAATTTCAAAGGATGGATTGCTTATAGTGGGTTCTTGGACATCGTCATTGGGAAGTGGCTCAATATTCTCTTGAGCTTTGAGTGGATTTGGATCAAATGTTGAGCTAGGGATTCCTTCAATATCTGTAACCATGAGGTCAAAGGATGTCAATATGTCTTGGGAAGGAACATTGCTAGACCTTGGTGATAGATTTTGATCATGCTTTGGAATACGTTCTTGAGATACGTCCTCTAATTCATAAGGCGATGTAGAGACATTTTCAATATGATAATTGGTCGATGGATCATGGATTATGTCAATAGGATCAAATAATGTCAACACATCTTGAAATAGATCACTAAAAAGTGGCTCTTGATGAATGTTGAGTTGATCATTGGATGGGGTAGAAGCATCTTCAAGATCTTGAACATTGTTTTCAACAATTTTGGAAGAGAGATTACCAATGTCTTCAACCATAGGATAAAGTGATGTTGACATTTCTTGAATTTGATCATTGCTGGGTATTTTTGGTGGATTTTTCTCGTGATTGAAAAGTGGTTCTTGGTGTGTGTTGATTTGATCGTTGGTTGAGGTGGAAACATATTCAAGGTGCTCATTGATAGATTGATCTTAATTTTTTATTTCAACAATTGTGGTGGGAATCTGTTGCAAGCTTTGTTGAGCGAGTAATACCTATGTTTGCTATTGAGCCAACAACGCTTGTTGTTGGTCATGTCGTTGTTGTGCCAACAATTCTTTTTGTTGGGCTTATTGTTGATGCACTTGTTGATGGATTGCTTGCAATAGTGCCCGTAATTTTTCTTGCGCCTGTTGAACTTGTTGTTGGGATTGAGCTTGAGCATGTGCTTGTTGGGCTACTTGAGCCACTTGTGCAGCTTGTTGGGCGGCTAATTCTTCTTGCACTTGTTGAGCAACTAGTTGTCCAGCTTGTTCGTTTTGCAGTGCCTTTTGGCGGGCAACTTTTTGAGTGGCTTGCAACATGATGGATAATGAATTGGTCATGTTGTGTTTTGGCGGTGGTGGTGGTGGATTGGGAATGGTGTTGATTGTTGGGGTTTCTTGAATGGTTGTCATCTTCTATTGCGATACCGATGGAAAAATGGGATGATTTGGTATGATGTTTTGATTTGGTATTATAGGTTGACTTTGAACATTTTTGTGGTTGAGAATCATATTGCCTTGATTTAGGTAACTTTGATTTTGTATGGTGTTACCTTCACTTGGATCAATACCTAGAGTCGTCAACATATTGCTTGCATTTTGAACAACATTGGTTTGATTTGCAAGCATATCTATCCCAAAGTTTACCAAATGTGGATTCGAAATGGTCATGTTTGACAAACTTGTATTTGGCATGTATGGATTTGGTGGGATAGTGTTGTTTGGAATAAGACTCATGCATTGATTGTTCGGTTGATAGATTTGCAAATTTGGACTTTTATTTAAATCTATCATTGGAAAAGGTGTTCCAAAATTTAGATTGGGCATACTCACATTTGTATCATTGAAGTTTGGAGGAGATAATGATGCCATGTTTGAATTGCATTAATGTGAGTTTCGATAATCAAGTGGTATTGTGAGACTTGGATAGCTTGGTTGAATTGGATTACTCATGATGGATGGATCGAGTTTATATTCCATGTCCCTCTTGTGTTGTGATCTTGTTGCGAAAGTGAACCTTTAAGGTATTTAGGACCAATGATGAGATGAAGGATGAAAGGGGTGAATGATATGGGTGTTTGAACTTCTAGGAACTTTGGATCAATGCTAGACTTTAGGAATTGATTCGATTTGATTTTGATTGGTTGATAGTTTGACTAAGTGCATTAAGTCAAACAAGATGATAATGCACTTGTAAACCCTAGGAAGTTGTGTTATCCTAGGGAAAACTCCCACAAGAGAATGAATTGGCTAAGTGTATTAAGCCAATCAAAGTGATCATGAACTAGTAGACCTTAGGAAGTTGTGTTATCCTAAAAGTAAATTTGTTCAAGAGGATTGAAAACTTGACTAGGTGTATTAAGTCAAATGTAATGATGTTGATTTTCAAAATTCTAGCATGAATGATGTTTTCAAAGTTCCAAAAGTTGTTGGTGAAATGGAATTTGATAAATGTTTGGGTGGATGAAGTGTTTTGACTTGATCCCAGATGACCCTATGAGGACTTACTTACAAGACCAAGGTGATGAAGAACATGCTTTTCCCTAGGATTAATTCAAAAGACCAATGTTTGCATGGAACCAAATGACTCAAAAAAGGACCAAACATATGTGTGGTTCAATTTTATGTTATCTTGCTTAGGTTTGGTTCTTTTTGACACAAGCACTTTCTTGATTATGTTTTTCAAAATGAATGTCCAATGTCCTAACTTTCTTTCATCCCACAAAGTGCATTATGTGGAAATCAAGTAAAATCAAGGAAAAGGTTTCCTAGGTTTAACCTTATTTAAAAAAAATGATGATAGAATCCAAGCACTTAGAAACCTCTAAGGATATGATCCCTAGGGAAAGTAAGAGTGCTTAAATTCGTCAAAGGTATTTGTTTCCTAAAAGGGGTTTGAAATTTGAAGGTCCTGTGAATGTTCATTTTTCAAATGTTTTTAGAACCAAGCAATGTATTTTTCACTTCCAAGCACTTTTTACAACCCCAGGATGATGAGACAATATTTTGTTGGGTTCCCACTTGGACGAATCCAGCTGCGCATATTTTGTGCAGATGGCTAAATGCTTGACCACATTGGCTCCCCTCCACGGCAAACACTTCTCGGGTCAGCCAAGCATTAGTACCCATGAATCTCCCATGGAATACTTTTCATCTCTACAACAAAACCGCATGTATAACGTGGGGCAGCTTCAAAGGACATGACCTTTTGCACCACCAAAATAGACAAGGATTTGACCTCTTTCTAAACAAAGGGTTTTAATTCAGGCATTCCGTTCGTGGGGGATTATCCAATGTCGACGAGAGTCCATTTCTGTCCATCTCGTTGGAATAATCCTCGTGATTCTTGAACTTTCCTCAAGAATCCATACTTATATACCAGTTGGAAGTCGCTTGGCTTTAGCGTGTTCTCGGTTGGGTCGTTCTCTTGGGTGAGTACTTTTTCCCACAAGGCAGACCCTCTAAGTTAAACAAAAGTGAATTAACTCATCTGTAGTTCGATCAACCTTCATTTAGAAACAAAGGGAGAACACTCGCAACAAGTTTACTCACACTCGCAAAGTGTTTTGTTCAATTTTAAGTTCCCAAAATGAAAGTGTGGAGGCAATCTTTTTGACAACTTAATATCACCAAAAAAATTTTGATTCTCAAGATTGTTGTGAAGTACAAGAGAAGCGCATATGCATTTTAAATGATATTAACTTGTGAAAAAGATTGCAAAACATGAAAAACACTTGTTCATTTTAAGTCCATAAAGCAGTGATGAGTTCGTTTTAAAAGCACCAAATGAGATGTGAAATTTTCCTTGTCCAATTTTAGCCAAAATCGAAATCTAGTAAATGTCTAAGGTTCTTTTTAACCAACTTTGAAAAGATCAAATTTTTTGATTGATTTTAAGCCCAAATTGAAAAATGAGTTAGTTTAAAACAGAAAACAAGGGTAGAAAATGGAAGCTCTAAGATTATTAAAATAAGCATTAAAAAATGCTTTTGTTAAGTTATAATTCAAGTGTTCAACTCAAATCTGCTCTTTGACTCCAATCTTGCTTCGCCTTTGCTCAATTCCAATTCTTAATTTCAATGTCAACCTTGATGTCAACCTATAAACAGTACAAATTTATCAGAAAAAAAATGAAGACTAACCCATAAAATCTTTGACTCATCAATGTGTCTAATCATAAGCTGAAAATTAGTAGTAAAAAAAAATCTCTACCATAACCCCTAGCTTTTGTCCTTCAAATTTCATACTACCAAAGGCTTGTACAATAGCTAAAAGATATAAAAATATCAAAATCTAGGCCTTGACTACAAACTATGAAAAATCACAATTTAGTGAATGATTCCAAATCTCTGTTTAATAACATTCAACATCCATGACTCCAAATCTGCCAAAAGTCATAATACAAGCTTGCACCAAGAAAATAAGAAGCTCTCAAGATTAGTGTCTCATTAGCAAGTAGAGAGATCCTTGAGTTCATTCAACAAGTAATAGTTCAACTTTTTGCTCGCATTCAACTTTTGTTTAAAAATCTGTAGGTGAGTTAGTCATTGAATATGATAGATGAACATTACTTATCTAGAATTTAGTATTCACAAAAAGTTTAATTTGAGAGAAAGCAATGTTTCAAGAAATATTTTGATAACAATCAAATGGAAATCAGAGAAAAATCGTATGTATTGAATGGAAACCAGCAGTCATGCTAACAACCAAAGAGATTTATGCTTGTTCCTAATTTTCACACAAAACCGAGATTAAATACAAAGTATTATGGTTTGTCATGGTCTTTGTTGTTTTTTTGGAAGGTAGATACACATTATTCTAGTTGAGATGTGCGAAGATGTGTAAGTTACAAATGAAGTATGTTATGCAAGTCAGAAAAGAAAAGAAAAAAAGAAAAAAAAAACTTTGTATTTCGATTTCCTTTGCATCTTGATGGAATGTCCCTTCTTATAATGATGATTGTACGTGATAGCTGGTCATATCTGATAATTTCAGTCCTCCAATATATTATAAAATTAAATGAGCACTAAGACTATATAGCCGATCAAGTCTAGAACATTGGAATTGGAGCATTTGAAATGTTTTGCAGTTGTTAACACTATGCTAAAGGCGTCACTTCTCACTTAATGCAGTAGTTGATATTTAATTAGAAGAAAAGACAAATTTTGATTTTGAAGTTTGTAAAATCCTGATATCACACTTGCCAATAGATTGTGGACATTAAATACTTCTATCAGACACATATCTGCCATAAAACTTAAAAGATGGTAATGGCAACATAAAATTGTAAAGAACAAACGCCAACGATCAATTCATTTTATTTTTCTAAAAAAGGCTCAGCAAGGCTTCAAATTTCAATGCATTAATCTCTTACTGGCATTCAGTACTATCTAATAACAGAGAAATAACTTATTTTGCCATACAAAACTATCACCTCTTAATACATAAGAACAGGAAATTCAATAAGAAGTTGACTTCAATGACCATTTTCGCAATCACATCAATGCGTGCCACTCAGAGAAAAAGACAAATTCAACATGACATTAATGGGTGCCAGTTTAAAATATAGTAAAATAAAGGAGAGATTAATGGAAATCTGACAACCGAATCAGTCCATCGATAAGTTTTTTAAGCCCTTCTTTTTTCGTTATTTTTGCCCATTAAACACATGCCAGTGGCAAAGGCAACGCTATCTTTCTCTTCACATCTTCTCCCTTAATTTTCGTTTATTATCTTTCAAACAAAGTGAGGACCAAATGCTATTGCAGAGAAATATCGAATCTGATGTCCTCACACTGTGTGCACAGTAAATTACAAATTTTTCAAGCTCTTGTCAGCCATTAAAAGTCCAGAACAGATTTCTTATGTTACTAAAGTTGATTCAGAACTCAAATATCTAAAAATCTAAGATATAGATTCATTATGAAGCGTTGCATTTGTCTATACAGTATGCCTGACCCAAAATTTGAGCCACTTTAGGCCATTCTTCCATAGTGGTCAGTGAGTTCGCTTAATGGGGCACACCTTTCAGTAACTAATATTTTCAGTCAACAAGAAAAAAAGATGCCTATTCTTCTATTATCACCTTTGCCTCACTTAACTGGCAGCCTCTTTTTTAATGATAGCAGGTGTCGTGGCTAGAAATAAAAAAGGCCTAAAGTCTCCTATAGGCTTGGTGTTTCATCTCACTTAGTGTTTATGGCCTAAAAAATAAAAAATCAGAGACCTCCTCTAGAAAAGTGGTGGTTGTAATAGGCGTGATGCTAATGATAGAGCGTAGAGTAAATCATTAGGAGAGGCAGTGCCAGTGTTGGCGCATAGGTCTTGCAAAAGCATGAATACTAGCCAGGGATTTCACTCACTAACAGACTTCAGCTAACGGAATCATTCAATTGATTAAGTTGTGTTGTCATAATGCTAGAGATTCATGAGTGAGAGTTAATACACTTTGGGATCCTGAGAAAGGACGGTCTGAGTGCACAAAAAAAATGACCAGCCTAATTCTGCTATTGATGGTAAAGGAAAACCAAAATGATAAACCGTGCCTACATTCCATGAACAAAAAAATGAGCACAAATCTCTACTTCAAAAAGGGATTACCACATATTTATGGATGTCAGTATTCATGCTTTTACAAAAAGGATCATAGAAGTGGCCCATGATCAGGTACACTAAATGCAACAATATTTAAAATATCAAGGAATGATCTATTTTGTTTTTCATAGAATATAAAAACAAAACAATAACCCATAATAACGATGATCTCAAAAAAAATTAAAAAAATGCATGATATGCGGAAGAGGGATTATTATCAACAGTCAAGTTTTTTTTTTCTTTTTAAAAAAAAAAAATTGTGGAAGAATGGACACAACATCAAAATTGTTTAACAAAGTACCTAAAGGAAAGTATGAGCACAAGAACAAGATGCAAGAGCTTTTTGATAGAAATCCTGAATACAACAGAAAACAATCTTTCCCACTGTTGTCACAGAGTAAACACATAATACAACTTATATGTTTTAGAGAATCCGATATAAAGGAAAAATTGATTTTGGTGAAATGCATATACCAGTTATCCAATAAAATGTATCAGCAACATAAATTCTCTTTTCTTTTGAAATAACACAGTTTAGCATAACCCACACATTAAGTCTGAAATTTCTATTCAATTGAATGCAAAAACAGGTAATAAAAACCACGTAACAAAATTGAAAACTATGTTCCAAAATATAAAGCCCTCCTTCTAGCGCCAAAATGTGAACCCCTAAACCTACAAATGCACAAGAGCAACAAAACACATTAGGTTGTTGGATCAAATGCATGTAAACAAATATGAAAGATTCCCCATAAAATCCATCTATTCAAACTAAAACTAGGAAATGAAGAACACAATACAAGAAATGAAGTTAAATCCTAATTAAGCCAATAGATTAGTAATCCCATGGGAGAATTGGTGTCAATGAAGTGTTGCAATTGGCCCTTTCCCAATTCCTAAGTTGCAATGTTGAGTGATTGAGCAATGGTCAAATCTCCAAAGAGATTTGAGCATAACCTTGTTACAATTTGTAAAAATGGTGATAGTTTGGGTGGAATGGGCAAAATTAGCTCTCAATGTGAAGAGAGTAACTTTGCATGCAATTGTGGATGAGAAATGAGGAGAGAAGCCTCCAATTTATAACTTTCAATTTGGAAGAGAAAGTGAGGTTTAAGCAATGTGGGACTAACTTCCAATCCAATGGTTGAATGCCACATGTCATGATGTGAATGGTTAGTGGTTGTGCACATTTTGGCCAAAGTGCCAATATATGCACTTATTTGGAATTTGAATTTTGTGAGATGACTTGTTGAAGAGGGAAGAGAAATGGAGTTATTGTCACTTGGCTCAAGGCTAAGGACATTTAAGAGGCCTTAAATGCCTTGTTGGAAGGACCAAGTCCACTTGGCCTTTTTGAATTCAAATAAGGGAATATTCCCTTTTGATGCCATGTGAGGGAAAATAGAGAATTAAATAAATCAAAGTAATTGATTTATTGTGCAACTTGCATTCTCTAGAGGATTTTAATGAGAGGGATTAACTTAATCATGGTTTTGATTAACTTAATGAAGAATTAAATGATGTGACAATTTAGACTTAAATTTATGAATTGATTTAAGTCAAGAATTGAGAGGAAAAGATTAATTAAATAAATGATTTCATTTATTTAACTAAGGAGGAATATGTTAGATTAAATTAAATAAGGTTTAATTTATTTAATTTAATAAGAAGACTTTAGGGATTTAATCAAATAAAATGAAATATTTAATTAAACAGAAATGTAAGGTTAATTAAATTAAATTGATTAATTTAATTAAAGGAGGTGATAACCTAATCAGATGAATAATGATCCATTAAATTAAGAGATAGAATTACGATGAAATGTTGAGAGTATGATTTAGGAAGAAAAGTTGTTAGTAATCGGGATCAAGTGTGTCAAAACGACTTTTGTACATTTTCCATGTCTACACTTACAGATTCTCAATCTGAGGCTATGGAATCATGTTGGGACCCTTTACAATAAACTCTCTTCATTTTTTCTATATCGGATGCATTTTCTCATGGTGACGAGATTTCAGTTGAAGAAAAAGTTGTCAAATGCAAGCAATGTAAAGTTGCAAAGTGGTGCAACTTTCGTTCTCCAACTCGTATGACCAAATGGACTATTCCAACACGTCCAGATGGGTATGTTTACACTATGCATGGTCCTCTTTTGCACCCAAACATGCCGAATCACTCCGACAGTGATTTCCCTTAAGATTCCAAAGTGCTAAAAGGCAGTAATCTTTGAAGGGATATTTCTCAAAAAATGTGATGCGTACAGACTCTTAGTCTGAGGCTATGGGATCATGTTGCGACCCTATACAATAACCTCTCTCATATTTTTCTATCTCAGAGGTGTTTTCTCATGGTGACAAGTTTTCAGTTGAGGAAAAAGTTGTCAAATGCAGGCAGTGTAAAGTTGCAAAGTGGTACAACTTTCATTCTGCAACTCATACGACCAAACGAACTGTTCCAACACATCTGTATGGGTAAATTTACGTTAAGAATGGTCCTCTTTTGCACCCAAACATGTTGAACCACTCTGAGCTACATTGGACCGACGATTTCCCTTAAGAGTCCAAAGTGCTAAAAGGAAGCAATCTTTGACGGGCTATTACTCAGAAACTATGTCACCAAGAAATAATTTGTTTGAGTCTATGGGATCACATAGGGCCCCTCTACAATAAATCATCTCATTTTTTTATATCTCTAAGGTGTTTACCTATGGTGTCAAGTTTTCAGTTGATGGAAAAAGGGTCAGATGGATGTGATGTAAAGGTGCAAAGGGGTTTAGGTTTCATTTTGTTCCTTGTGAGTAAGTGAAAAAGTGATTCATTTACTCAAATACACTTAACTCATGAGCTACACACATGAATCAAAATTATACGTGTTAAAACATGTAGGTCGTAAAGTATACATTGGAATACTCATACAAAGTATACACATAAGTTGTAAAGTATACAGTTGAATGCACTTAAAGTATGCACAATATGCATGATATTATCATTGAATAATTTCTATCAAATATAGGATTTACAAAATTCCATGTAGGAATTCAACAAACAGCCCTAATACATAGTCCTTTCATAGTATGGGAAGGAAATAGATCACATGTTTCCTTCGCGATCAATACAGTCTTCCAGAATAGTAGCATGCTGACGTTCTGGAGTGACAAGCACCTATAAAAACCATCAAGGTAGTTGTAAGAATGGGGAAAATCAAATAGTTTTAGATAAAGTGACAGCCAACACTTCTAAACTATTATCCCAATCTAAACAAGAGAATACAAACAAAGAGAGCAATCAAAATGAAAGCAAATGAAATAAAACACTCCCCTTTGAAGTTGATTCTTTCTCTTGTCTCTCCTATTTCTTTTTATGCCAATATTGCCCTCAAATTTTTTGTTGAAGTTGTGCAAATACCTGCAAATAGTAAGCAAGAAAGTTGGAGATAATGACTGTTAAATTGAAAATGGAGGGGAAGGGTTTCTTTTATAGACAACCATTTGAATGGACGGACGAGATTGATCTTCCAAAAAGATTCTAAGATCAACGGATGAGGATTCATGAGAGGGAAGTTACAAAATGGATGGCCAAGATCGAGTTTCTAGAAAGATACCAAGATCTACGATTGAGAATTGATGCAACCAGAATATGCCATGCATGGAAAAGATATGACGCCGACGGCTATGACAGACATGCAGGACATGCAGACTATGACATGAAATAATGACAGGGGATCTTTGACCAAAATAGAGGGATAAATAATTTATTTTAAATTATTTATTCGAAAATGGAAGAGGATGACAAGTGGCAAATAAATAATTTATTTTAAATTATTTATTCGAAAATGGAGGAGAAGGACAAGTGGCAAATAAATAATTTATTTTAAATCATTTATTTGGAGGAAATGAAAAAGGAGATTTAATTAAATTCATAAATTTAATTAAAGGAAGGAGATATAAATTAAATATGGATAATTGATTAGGATCAATTATTTAAAGGAGAAGAATGACACATAATTAAATAATTTCGTTAATTATTTAATTATAGAAAAATAAAAGGTCAAATAATTATTATTATCTGACTATAGACATGTGATAAAAGATAAATAATTAAATAAATAATGATTTATTTAATTATTGAAGAAAGGGGTATTAGTGATGCAATTAAATAATTTTAATTGATCAAGATAGAAATGAGAAGGTGAATCAATTAAATAATTAAAAACTATTTAATTAATAAAGGAATATGATCGAACATAATTGAATAATTAAAATTATTCAATTATTGAAAAATGATGACTAGGAAAAATGATGCTCATAGACTTAGGACATTTTTCAATGTCTACATTTTGCCCCTCTTTGACATAATGTAGTTCATCGCATTGTGTCAAAGAAATTTAATTCTGAAATATGCCCCAGTGTAAAGAGAAAGGGGAAGGATGACCAAGAGGGTTGTGGTATGCCCCCTCGAGAGGACATGCAGGTTCAAAGAACAGGAATGTGCTCTCGAAATGGAAGAGAAGACTAGAGGATGAAAGATGGAAGAAATGTTAGCTTGAAGGAGATGGATGTTAGCATGGAAAAAATAAGGGAGATGGGATGTTAGAGTGAAAAGGAGAAAGAAAGATAGACATGAAATGATAAGGGAACCAACTTTCACGCTTACATTGTTATATTTATCATCATTGGGCATCAAAAATGTCACAAATGGACCACAAACACCATGGTATGACATAAACCAAGGTGTGCAAGGTGACCATTTGGAAGAGACAAACAATCAAAAAAAGACAAGGAATGCCCCAGCTCATACTAGGGACCCGATTGTCCTGGTCTTTTTGCCAAGACAAACCACAGGCAACAAATAGAGAAAAGAGGCCATGATCCATCATCGTCCCTCTAAATCCATTGATAGGACATCCTCGAGGAGACTAGTAACATGACCCAAAACCAATCAAAAAGATAAGAAAATCCATACCAACAAAGTGTTTTCCAAGAGAGTGTTTCCAATGATAATGATGATTGTTTGGTTGGTTGATTAGGTTGACCAAGATGACCGAGTTGATTGATAGGTTGATAAGGATTGATAAAGTGATTTAATTGACCATGCCTAGCCTCAGGAAGGACACATCCTGATGAAGGCAAGATTGATTGACCAAGCTGATAAGATTGAGTGGTGTGACAAAGTTGATTGATAATGATAATGCCCGATTCCAGGAAGGACACATCCTGATTAAGGAAAGATTGATTGACAAAGTTGACAAGATTGTTTGATTGTTTGACAAATATTGATGAATATGACCAAGCGATGTGATGATACCCAACCATAGGAAGGACACATCCTGTTTAGTAGAGGACACATTTGATAAAGTTGACCAAGTGACAAGTGTTGACATGACACCCTGACTGCAAGAAAGACACATCCTGCTTAAGGTGAATGACAAGGTTGAGAAAGTCCAATCCCAGGAAGGATGTATCCTGATAAAAGACAAGAGATAAGACCAAATGAGACAAATGACATGATGCCCCATTCCAATATAAGACTAGTGACTTGATTGAGTTGATGATAGGATAATTGATTGATGAAAGATTTAATTTGTTTGTTGTTTCTTGATGTAGTTTGAATGATGATTGCTCTCGAATCAAGCACACGACCCAACTCGATGAACCCTAAAGGACTTGACCTAGGGGGCCTCGGGGGCTCATTGATAGATGGCCTTGCCTACGTAGCAGTGCACAGAGACCTCATAGTTCGACACGACTTGAATTTGTCTTATTTGACAAAATACTAGGTCATGATTTTATTTGGACAACCTAAAGGGACTAACCTAATGCCTCGAGGGCTCATTTAAGATGAGTCTTGCCTACATAGCAAATGCGCAGAGGCAACGTAGTTCGACCACTCTAACAAAACTGACTCAAACTGGAATTGCCCCCAGTCAGGTATAGGAATAACTTATTATGCACGAGGGGAAGTGGCGAATGCGACAGGTGGATATGGAAGCGAAGGATGCTAAATGTCGATGGTTTTCAGGCCATGGGAAAGATGAAAAAGCTTTATTATAGATGAATGAGACTTTATTATGGATGAATGAGACTTTTTTATGGATGATAACTATAGTGATCATGAAAAATGCATGTGAAAGATACCCACAATCAACCAGGAAGGCATGCACATGAATCCAAGGACAAACATGATCTTACCCCTAGTCAAGCTGAAAACCAATTGATAGGTGATGATGACGATGACAATGTTGTTTGATAGGGGAAGGACACATCCCGAAACAACATGAGGATGATGATTATGTGACTAAAGGATCAAGGTTCGCAATAGGGCTAGGAACAAAGCCAACAAATGTTTTGGATGATGTACTAGGTTACATAGCAAGATTGTATGGATTAGACTCATTGCATTTGGAATGACTAACCTTAGAACTAGATGGGATTATGGAGGGAACTTGGATAAGTGGATTAGAATCCTTAAACCAATAACAAGGGAAACCAAGTCCAACAATAGGTATGAAAAGATAATGGATTGCTTTTGGCAAATGATAAGAGACATGAGGATTATTGGATGGAAGAATTAGGATATGATCTCCAAGGACTATTTTGCATAGGAACAATTTGTTTTCTCCAAGATATGGGTTTGGATGAATTCTATGAAGGAAATGACATGATATTTCATGGGTAGTGTATGATCAAAGGATAGACATGTCCAAAAATTTTCCAAAGCATGATTTATGTTTGTGCCCCATTTCTTATCAAGATCAAGGTAGGCAGGAGAAGGGATGGAAACAATATGGACTAGATGGAAATGTTATGAGAAAGGCATGGGAGATGAGACAACTTGCCCCCAAGTGTAATAATCCACATAGTAATTTCTCTTACACATGACGCCTGTTTGCCAGGTTTTCATCATGGTACTTATCCAAAGCGCCATAAAAATGGTTTTCACTATTGGACGAAATTTTTCTCTTTACTATTTTTTTTTTCTTTCATTTTGATGATGTCAAACAAGACACCTGCTTGCCAGGTTTCCATCAAGGTGACATATTTTTTGACTTTTTATATCGATTTGATAGTTTGGATGACTGTTGATTGTTCTGAATCTTTTGATGGTGTTGATGTAGATACTGGTGTCATGATATGCCAATAGTGAACTTTATGGAGTAATTGTCTTGTCAAGATCATAGCACTTGCATACAACTGATCGATGTCATTCTGATCCTCTCTGATACTAGTGTTGGCCTTATCAAAATACGCACATCGTGATAGTGTACCATGGGAGTCCTTATGATAAAGGGTTGCTGCCAAGATGCGATAGATTTGTGAAGTAGGATTTTTAGACTTTAGACGAGATGCAAGATTATGATGGATGATGGTAGGTGTGGATGGAATATTTGGTGTTTTGGATGTAGCAATTTTTATTTTCCAAACTTGGGATGGTGGATGATGGAGTTTGGAATTTTGATTAGGATAGTGTTTGGAACCAACATTTTTATATGCCTTTCTTGATGACCATTTTAAAGGAGGTGGACATTTACTATATGTGGGAGTCCTCTTTTCTTGTGGCTCCATATTTTGATTGACTTTTGGATTTGAAATATTTTCTTTGTTTGATCCATTTTTCTTTAGGATCCATTTTAACTTCATTTGTCCTCTTGAATTTTTGTTTGACTCAATGACCTTTGACATTTGATTTTGGATTTTGGATTTATAATAATTTTCTTTTTGTTGGTTCCAAATGGAAGATTTATTCATGTTGGAATGATGGTTTATGGTGTGGATGGAAGGAGTGTTGGCAACAACCTTATGACAAGGACTACTCATGGCCCCTATTTTGATGTTTATATCAGATAAAGTTGCCCCCAATATCAAGGAGGTACCACTAACATCCTCTGATTCTCCGATTGAAGAATAACCAAGACCTTGATGTCTAGGATTTGCATAAAATTGTATTTGTTCTATAATGCCTTGCTCATGTAGACCCAGTCCTCTTCCTTGATACTGCATGCTCTGACAGATTTTGTTTCCGATGAGGTATTTTTTATTTTGAAAACAAGATGCTAATCCATCATTTTGTATGTGGAAATTATTACTTGGAATCTCCTCATCTACAAGAAATCCTGCTTTGACAAAGGTGGATGCTCCTAATTGATAGGATGTTTTGGATTTATCATTCGTCATGCCTGTTTCTTCTCGATCATTTAGGACATCAATTTGATTTGTCATAGATTTTGTATCTTCTTCTTTGACTTGATGCATAGTAGCTTCTTTGTGTTCTCCTTTGACTTGATCAATAGTAGTTGCTTTATGCTCTTCTTTGATGTTATCCATATCATTGATTTGATTATCTATGTGTCCAAAGGAGGCAAGTATCTCAATTTGGGGAATGGAGGCGTTTTGTGTTTGGATGGGGTCATCTTCAAATGTTTGGTCATGAATGGCATAAAGGTCAATAAGAGGATCATTTTGGATTTCTTGTTCAATGGTAGGATCTTTGTCAAAAATAGGTGTATCTTTAATGACATGGTTATGAATAGACTCTTGAACAAGGATAGGTGTATTTTGGATGCCATGATTATCTAGAAGGACTTCTTGGATGGACTTAAGGATGGGATCATGAGATGGACTACTTCGATCTTGATATCAAAGTGAAGTTGTGATGTCATGCTTTGGACTTTCTTTTTGACATGTGTCCTCAAGTTTAGGCAATGGAATTTTATTTTTCTCAAGGATATGATTTTCTTTGATAGATCCAAGATTTTGACATGGCAATAATGAAGCTTCGATAGCAAGATGTTTTTTGGTATTGGTAGGCAATGGAGGACATGATGGTGAGAAATGGTTGGATGGTGTAGGATCAACAATGTGATTGGATTTCCTAAGTTCGTTTTCATTTAGGAGTTGAACAAGTTCCTTTGCTAGTTGTCCTTGGAGAGCATTAATTAATGTGCCTTTATTAGATGGTATTGTAGTTTGGGATGGGGTGGATGAAAATGGGTTAGTGGATGATGGATTAGAATAAGATGTGGAGGATTGGAATGGATTAGTGGATGATGGATTATGATAGGATGTGGAGGATTGGAATGGACTAGTGGAAGGTTGGTTTCCCTTGTCAAAGTTAGGATAGGGATGACTAATGGACATTTGTTGTGGGTCAATGGCATGGATTGTGCTAAGGGACTCTTGATAGTGAGGGTAGATGGATGAAGGACTAAGGCTTATGGATTGTTGGTAAGAAGGGTATGTGAGTGGTTGGTATTGGCGATTAAGGATTGATTGATATTCAGCTTGACTACGAAGAAGATCAAGGTAAAGTGAAGACATGGTCATGAATTTGGATTATGATGGATGAGGACCATACAAAACTTGTGACCTTTGGATGAAAAATGCAAGGTGTCAATGCAAAATGGATATGAAACTATGCTATTTTTTTGTTTTTTTGAGATTTTTGAGGATATAAGGATGCAAAGTTTCAATGTACCTAAGACCAAGATTAATGAATGGTGGAATGATAATGACCCTATTACCAAATATATGATATGCAAGGATGAACCTATGGGTGAATGCAAACTAAAGATGTCACTAATGGAATATTTGAGCAATTTTTATTTTTTTTGGGTTTTCGATAGAGGTTGTTTGATATCAAATTGGACAAGTTTGGTCTTGGGTTTTAGACTGCAAAATTTGGAATTGTTTCAAGTTGAATGTGTGTGTTTCCAGATTTGTGAAAGGTGTTTATTTGTCTCAATGTCTTAAAAAAACACTTGGCAAACACAATATCTTGTCTTTGAAAATTTGAAAACATGCACAATGAAAACAAGCACAACCCTAGGTTAAGCAAGGACAATATTCGTTAGATTCCACGTGGGTTTCCCCAACCGCACTTATTCTTAGCGTGTGAATCCAAAAGCTTGGTTGCACGGGCTCCCCCTTACATTGCACTCACTTCTCAATCAAACCAAGCTTCCAACCCCCATAAAACTCCCATGGCAGGTTGATCACCTCTATTAAGAACTGCGAGAATGTGGATGCCTTCACAACGACCGTTGTTGCGCTAGCAAATAGAAGGATTTTTGAAACTACACAAAGGTTTTTAGTTCAAGACCCCCGTTCGAGTGGCCATACATGGGGCACAAGATTAAGCTCCGTTTAGGAGGCACTCCAGCCTGAAAGAGGTTATGTTCAACAGGGTTTTGGGGAGTACTACTTGGTCCGTATGACACATCTGCACTCGTAATCCTAGGTTTTCCCTTAGGATTCACATTTATATACCGGTCGGGGGTAGCTCGGCCAAAGAGCTCCGTTGCCGGTCTGAGTCGTCTTAGGGTGAGTACTTTTTCCCACCAAGGAAGGCCCAAGTTCTAGAGGCAATAACCGTTTCTCTTACACCCAAGATCGCATCAATGCGCAAGGGGAGATGATACTTCAATTATTGCATCAAAAGGTAACACAAAATTGAAGACACTTATAAATTTTAATTACCGAATGATAATGTGAGGAGGACACACAAGACACTTTGTTCATTTTAAAAATTTAACTTGATATGAAACAAACAAAGCTCATTCTAAGCCAATAACATGAAATGCATGTTCATTTTAACCCATGAGTGTGCATGCAATTTGTTGTAGTTGTTGAAAAAAAATAAAGTTAATTATGCCTAAAGAAATGAAAAGCTCGATTTTTGTTTCTAAAGAAACAAATTTTTTTAGACTCCCTCCAAGCTGTGCCACATGCTAAAAACAAGAGATTAGTAACTCAAAAGAAAATGACACTAGCGAATTAAAATAACCATAACTTTCTCAAAACTTAACAAAATTTCAATTGGTTTATATCCATGGAAAGCTAAAACTCAAACCTTCAAAACCCAGAAATTATTTTTCCAAGATTCTGCATGAAAAAAATGTTATAGGCAAAAGAAAACGCGGGTTTTAACAGCTAAACTAAAAAAATAGCAAATACTAAAATAGTCATAACTTTCTCAAATCTTAACGAAATTTTAAACCATTTGAAGTTTCGAAAAGCTGAAAACGACGGCTACAAAATCCAGATGATTATTTTTAAAGGATTTATGCGCCCATTTTTTTATGCTCAAAAGAAGATGACGGGATTTCGTATGAATTCTCGGCTATAACCTGCAAAACAACCAAATAGACAAGAAAACAAATGATTTTTTGCAATATTATTCGATTCACATCGGGTTCACCAATGTAAGATAGGGAAAATCAAATAGATTTAGATTAAGTGACAGCCAACACTTCTAAACTATTATCCCAATCTAAACAAGAGAATACAAACAAAGAGAGCAATCAAAATGAAAGCAAATGAAATAAAACACTCCCCTTTGAAGTTGATTCTTTCTCTTGTCTCTCCTATTTCTTCTTATGCCAATATTGCCCTCAGATTTGTTGTTGAAGTTGTGCAAATACCTGCAAATAGTAAGCAAGAAAGTTGGAGATAATGACTGTTAAATTGAAAATGGAGGGGAAGGGTTTCTTTTATAGACAACCATTCGAATGGACGGACGAGATTGATCTTCCAGAAAGATTCTAAGATCAACGGATGAGGATTCATGAGAGGGAAGTTACGAAATGGATGGCCAAGATCGAGTTTCTAGAAAGATGCCAAGATCTACGGTTGAGAATTGATGCAACCAGAATATGCCATGCATGGAAAAGATATGACGCCGACGGCTATGACGCCTGACGGCTATGACAGACATGCAGGACATGCAGACTATGACATGAAATAATGACAGGGGATCTTTGACCAAAATAGAGGGATAAATAATTTATTTTAAATTATTTATTCGAAAATGGAAGAGGATGACAAGTGGCAAATAAATAATTTATTTTAAATTATTTATTCGAAAATGGAGGAGAAGGACAAGTGGCAAATAAATAATTTATTTTAAATCATTTATTTGGAGGAAATGAAAAAGGAGATTTAATTAAATTCATAAATTTAATTAAAGGAGGAGATATAAATTAAATATGGATAATTGATTAGGATCAATTATTTAAAGGAGAAGAATGACACATAATTAAATAATTTCGTTAATTATTTAATTATAGAAAAATAAAAGGTCAAATAATTATTATTATCTGACTATAGACATGTGATAAAAGATAAATAATTAAATAAATAATGATTTATTTAATTATTGAAGAAAGGGGTATTAGTGATGCAATTAAATAATTTTAATTGATCAAGATAGAAATGAGAAGGTGAATCAATTAAATAGTTAAAAAATATTTAATTAATAAAGGAATATGATCGAACATAATTGAATAATTAAAATTATTCAATTATTGAAAGATGATGACTAGGAAAAATGATGCTCATAGACTTAGGACATTTTTCAGTGTCTACAATAGTAATTAAAGTACATACAATAGAAAATATTCTTAAAATAACAAATCTATATTATTCTAAACAACCTAAGTGATGATGAAATGGTAATGCAAACTAGAAAAGATGCTTAGAATAACAAATCTATATTATTCTAATATGTTGCATACCTCTGTCAAAGGATCAAAGTTGGTTATTGTTGTAGCAACTCCATGATCAATCGTGCCAAGAATATCGCAATATACTTCAAATGAGAAATCTATATGGTCACAATAGAAAATATGCTTAGACTAAAAAATTTATATTATTCTAAACAACTTGAATGGTGATGAATTGGTAACGCAAACTAGAAAAGATGCTTAGAATAGAAAATCTATATTATTCTAAACAACCTAAATAATGAACCTTAGCAAATAAGCAATATCAAAATATGATGAAAAATATCATACCTATCCCATACACCAAATAATCCACTACTCGAGTGTGCCTGAAGGGTCATATCTTACCTTCAGAGTTTCCAGTAATGCTTCATGATCAACACTACTAATTGTCCATAGATTTTTTTATTTTTGGTCTAACATCATGTCTCAATAACTTAACATTTGTTGCTATAACAAGGTTTGAATACATAAGAATGGTTTTGTATTTATCATAGTCTTCAAATACACGTACGCCATTCTTTCTAATCATATATGTTCACAACCAAGTTTTTAAAACAACAACTGAACCTGTGTAATCATAATTTTTTTATCAACATCTAAATATACTTAGAATAACAAATCTATATTTCATCTAAACAACATAAATGATAATGAAATGGTTATGAAAACTTCCATAGATTCTTAGAATAACAAATCTATATTATTGTAAACAACCTAAACGATGATGAAATGGTAATGCAACCAAGTTTGAGAAATAACAATTGAACCTATAGGATACATGAACCCATCTTTGTTTGTCATCAGTTGTGTTAGTTTTTTATTCTATGTACACATCATGCCAACCAACAGTCTGATCCCTCTCCATTCCCCTATGGTGCTACAACTACATAGACATGTCCTGGTTGTACAAGATCTGAAAGATGATCATAGTCAAGTGAGCTTTCCATTACATCTTCTAATGAGGACTGTTCTATAGATAAAGAGGTTAGGTATTATGGAATCCATGTATCTACCCACTCACTTGACTCTCACTAATCCTAATCACACTGAATACAATTCTGACAAAAACAATCCATCTCTCATGTCCATATGGTCCATGCACTCACATCTAAGCTTCAAAATGAATGCATCTTTGAAGAATCTCTAATTGTTTGGCATTCCATTATGTCTCCCACTATTCCCTCCTCAACCAACCAAAATAAGCTACACACTTGTGAATCAAGTGTCCCTCCTCGTGATAGTGCATAAGTACACTAATCCACAATAGAATGTGCACAACTGAATGTTGCACCACCTCTGATCTTCATTTGTTCTTTAACCAAAGCTATCTTCACACATGCACCTGCGCCATCATGCTTGCATTTTCCATGCCCAACTTCAAACTCTAAATATGTGGTACACCCCTCTCTATATGCATCCTGCTCAACCAATAAAATATGTGAGCATTCTTGAATTTCCCTATGCAGTTATCTGACTAAATCAGATGTTGACCCATTGCAATTCCTTTTTCTTGCAAGAACTCAAAAAAAAATTCAAAAAAATGTTGTACAAACTCAGATGAATGAGATCTATCATCACTCATGTAAAAATGGTACCCCTTGATTATCTTCTTGACCTCTTCTATACTATCAGGGGCATGCATATATGTTATGTGGACAAAAATAGCAATTTGAATAGAATTATAATTTGTGATTGAACTTCATTTTGTGGTTGCAATGTGTAATTTTCAGCAAAATAAACTATAAATACAATAGTTCCAATGGATAAAGAGTCCATACACATCTTGAATTTTTGATCCAACCATTGTTACTTGTGGCTATGCCTTGCATAATTATAGAAAATATTTTTCTTAAAATTTGAAATAAAATCAGCAATACTTACCTCTCTTGCAACCAACTTGCATATAGAACCCTCACCTCCACTCTTCAATGTGTATTTGACTCTCATACTTGTTTTTCTCAACAATTTTGTTACCAAAATCATGATCATTACCCTCATGAAAGTATGTTACAAACTTTGATAAACCACCACATTGCAAACACATTCCATTTAAAAAATCATTTCTATAAAATAATCAACCATCACATCTAATGCATAAAAATAAATCTAACAACTCCCTGGATGACTTGGGAAGTTGCACTGCATGACACTCCTACAACATTTCATCAGTATGCATAGTAGAATGAATATGGCATAACAATTCATGATACATTGAAAACTCAACATGGTATTTACAACAACATGTATTATAAACCTTAATAGGAACACAATAAAATGGCTTGCAAGACTCAAAAGCCATTTGTGATATTTTCAAATGTGGATGTTTTTGACAAAAAAATTTGTAAAAAATTGTTTGGCTACATTCCAAAAAATGTTTAGGATGCGGTGTACGATCTCGATTACCAATTCGTAACTTTATAACATCCTTTACATTTGGTGATACTCTAGAGTGAGAATTCCAATATTGTTCAATTTTCATTAGTTAGCTTTTTATCGACACGTGGAACCCTCCCACATATCATTTTGAAGAGCACTATCCTCTTCTTGAGAGTGCTCTATTCAATGTTTTATGATTTAAGTTAAAATAAATACAAGTTTATCTCATCGAATGAGCATTTCTCAAATGATGGCTTACTAGTGAGGTTGTGATCACTCTTCGAGCAACCCTTTTATCTTTTTCCTTACTTTCTTTCCAATAGAGGTTAGAGCATCAAAAATATCTTTTACAATAAGACTATTTTTTTTTTTTTTTTTTGTGAGACGAATCTTCAATTTTTTTAATAATGGTCTTATTTTGTAAATCTTAAGTAATTTCACAAAAATTTGGCATTAATTGGTTAATGTCTTATCGGTTTCAACCAACCATTTAGGGTTTCTTTTGTAATTAGGTGTTGCATAAGGTTCATTTTCAACATTTTCAATGTTATCAAAATTTTCATTTTCAAATACAATGTTGTTAACATTTTCATTCTCACTATTTTCAACATTTTCAATAACAATTTCATTTTGAACAACATTTTAATTGTCAATAACAATTTTATTTTCAAGCACATTTTCATGTTCAATATTTTTAATTTCTATTTCATCTTCACTTGAATTAACAATTAATGGTTCGGAAGAATCTTCAATTTTATATTTTGCATACCTTGTCTTCTTTTCCTATGACTTTCTCTATCTTTTTCTCTATATGCTTCAATTTGATCTGTTGTAAGTTTCATTTTACCTTTTTTCTTACGCCGACTGCTACTCCCCATTGCACAAACTAAAAAATACACACAAATGATTGGAATTCTAAAAAAAGTGTTAGAGAATCTTTGAAAAGATGAATTTTGTCTTATGTAGATAGAAAGCACAAGTATTTCATGACAGAAAGAATGTAGGAACCGTTGAAATACTCAAAACGGTCTCATTTTTGTTTTTAATATAACTTACAAAATGGATATCCGTTATGTTTTCCACTTGACATGCCCTCAAGTCTACACAATCCTCAACAAAGAAATGGATATCTATTACCTCTAGTCTTATAAATTATAATGTCATAATATATATTTTTATTATATATTAATATACTATGTTAAATTGTTAAATTATTATATATTAATATATAATATATATTATATATTAATATATATTATATATTAATATATATTATATATTAATATATAATATATATTATATATTAATATACATTATATTTTAGTATATATTATAGTTTAATATATAATATATGTTGATGTGCGTACAATTGTATAACCTATAAAAAATGATAATGGATATTTGTACATAACGGATATTCATGATAAACAAATATTCGTTATTTGAATTTTAAGAATTATTATTTCTTATGATATATGATATATATTTATTATATATTAAAATTTATTATTATTCAAAATTTAGTATATATTAATATATAAAATATAATATTAATATATATATATATATTAATATTCAATATATATATTATAATTATATATATTAATATTATATTAATATATAATATGTCTATTAATATTATATTAATATATAACATATATTATCCCTCTCCTCTCTCCCTCTTAGGAATTTCTCTCTTTCACACTCTCCCTCTCTTCCTCTCAGGTCTTTCCCTCTCTCTCCCTTTCTCCCTCTCCCTCTCTTCCTCTTAGGTCTCTCTCTCTCTCTAAACCCTAAACCCTCTCCCTTTATCCCTTCCTCCCTCCCTCTCTCTCCCTCCGTCCCTCTCTCCCTCTCTCCCACTCTCTCCCTCCCTCTCTCCCACTCTCCCTCTCCCTAAACCAACTCTCTCTCCCTCTCCCTCTCCCTCCCAT